>MU224564.1:3596219-3621220 GCA_018584345.1 Thuja plicata | reverse complement strand
AGAAGATGACATTTTATCCTAAGCACTCCTCTATGGTGAGGGTCTTGTTGATAAGATCTCTTCCCTTTTGAGGATCCTTTTTCCATAAGTGACATATCCATTTCATGATTATCTATGTTCTTGGATGAAAGGGTCAAGGCTCTTCACTAATAATATGGTATACATTGTTGTTAAGCTAGACATCTCCTTACCTTGTGAAGTAGGTATCCTCTTTTCTCTTCCTTATCCTACCTAGTGGGTAATCATGATAAGGAGGGGTGCATATATAGGGTCTCTCATGTACTATATTTTACATTTATTTACATTTTTTAGCATGCTAAATCATTGGAAGGTAACGCACACAAGTTGCTAAATGCTGAAAAGATACGCATTTTTACTTTTATTTTTTCTAAATCCTCAGAAGGTAACCCACATAAGTTGCTAAACCCTGAAGAGATACACACTTTTACTTTTATTTTTGCTAAATCCTCAAAAGGTAACACACATAACTTGCTAAATCCTGAAGAGATATGCACCCTTTTTATTTTTACGATATGCTAAAACCTTGAAAGGTAACGCACATAAGTTGCTAAATCCTGAATGGACATGCATTTTATATTCCATACTGATACAAGTATGTAGATCTATGGATATTTTCAAAAACTGTCACAAGACGCATTAACGATTACAAGCATAGTTTGTGGGTGAACCTGTTGGGCTCTCCCTCCTTAGTGATTCATGCTAAGGTGGGCATCTTACTAGGAGAGGTAATCACTTTCCCTTCTCTCTCTTTCTCTTTCATGCTAGTAGGATTAGATCATGAAACTATGTTATCTATGGTGTTGTTCTTGTCTTAATTATGTAGTTATGTATGTTTTCTATGATTGATTGCTCTTTAATTTCATATCTTTTTGTATGTATGTTGAGTTATAACCCTTTGTCTAAGGACTCATGTCCTTGACTTAGTGATGCTCTACTTTTTCCTAACCCACTAGTGTCTTTCTTCTAACTTTACTGTGAGCATGTTTGATTTCTATACTCCCACTATAGTGGGGGCTAAATGTATAGTCAGAAAATGGAAGCACTTCCATGGTAGACTGGTTTAGCCTTCTGAGTAGGTTGTTTGGGGTCATATTGGGCACCTTGAATGGGTTCTTTACTTTGACATGGCTTTTCTCCTATTCTACCTTTTTGTCCACTTCTTTCCATCCAATTTTCTGCATTCTGGACTGCAGATCTGAGGTTTTTGACCTCAGGGTTAGGGTTGACCTTTTGGGTCTATGTCAACCTTGACCTTGACCTAGGTCAAGGTCAACCTTAACCCTGACCTAGGTCAAGGTCAACCTTGACCTTGATCCAGGGTTCAAATCTCAGGGTCCCACAGTTTTCGGATGTCGGTCTTTGCAAAAACTTGTTTCCCACTTCTGGGTTGGCTGTTTCAGGTTCCGAAGCGTTGATTCCTAAATTATATTTAACTTAGGTCCTCTCCTAGGAGTAAAATTTTTAATAGGAATTTAGTTCTCCTATGTCAGCCTCCTTAGAATATTGTGCCCTAATTTCATATAAAAGGGAGCCTTCTCCTCTCATTTTCTCTAACCATTATCAAGTAATAAGCGATATTGAACAAGAAAATGTATTCTAATCATGATCAACTATCCCTTATTCTCAAGCTTCCAAGGTTTTAAAGTCTTCTCCTTAAGCATTCAAGTTCTCCATTGAAGATTAAGGATTCAAGTTTTCAAGCCTTTGAAGGGATTAGGTTCAAACATTCAAGATTCATCATTCAAACCCTAGATCTAGCCATTATGGTGGTGTGATCTTCCTTCAAGATCCTTTGTACATCCTCAAGACTATTTCATTACTTCTTCAAGGTGAATTCCAAGAATACAATCATGGAGGTTTATGGTCTTTATTGAGTCCAAGATTTCATACTTACATACTTTCTACATTTGAATTACAATTGCATATCTATTTTATATCATAGCTTCATTGTTAGATTCAATTCTACTACTTGCTAGCATTCTCTACTTTATTGATTTTAAGGTTAATTCCTAAATCAGGGTTTGACTAAGGCAAACCCCTCCCCCCCAACAAACAAACCTATTTTTCTTGTAGGGATAGGTCCAGGACTGTAGATTTGGAGTCAGATCTGGATACCCTTTTCAACTTTTTGTCGAGCTTCGTGAACAGATTCTATGTCGGACCTGTGCAGGTCAAGGTCGAAATTATTGGGTCAGGGTTGACATTTTGTGGGTCAAGGTTGACCTGTTTTTATAAAATGGTGTCGGATTAGAAAAATATTTCTAGGTTTTGTTCATCTCTGCATTTCGGTTCCAGATCATACTTTAGATTTTCTAGAAATAGTCTACAGACCTCAGAAAATATGATTCTTTGATCTAAATTTATTTAAGGTTAGTACATTTCTCCTATTTCTTTAATTACTATCATATATCATATCTATATAATTAATTAACATAATTTAAGATCCTCTTCTCTTTACTCTCATTTCCAAATGGTTGATTCATTTTTGCATTAATCCTTCTTTTGGGTTGATCAACTTGGATCTTGCATTTGTGCATTTGGGGATAAAGGTGGAATATCTTATCTTCCTCATAATCACATTTCAATACAAACACAACTTAAATGTAAAGGTTAGAGAAATACACAATAAAATCCTAATAAAACAAAAGAAACATTTTTCTTCCTTTACAAAAGGTTTTATAAAGCATTCTGAGCAGTAGTAATTTGATATAAGTATTTGGAGGCATTCATCTTATAAGACTAAAGATAACTAGAGGCTTAATATTGTGGTACTAAGTTTTTGGGTGATTATTGTAATATTTTTGAGGCCATTGATTCACCCTGCCCTCTCAGTTATTACTAACAATTGGTATTAGAGCTTGTGTGCTTAAAAAGGGAGTTTAACAACTCAAGAAAAAGATCACAAGATGAATAGACAAGATGTGCCCAAGTTGAATAAAGATAACTTTTCATCATGGAAAAATAGAACAAGATTCCACCTATCAGGTATTGGAAATGATATTTTTTAATACTTAGATACCGAATATGTGTTTCCTACAAGAACTCACACTCTTGAGCAATTAAGAGTAAAGCATGAACATAACTACATGATGATAGAACTTGCATCATCACTCTCCGATGCTGATTTTGAAGATGTCAAAACCTATACCTCTGCAAAGAAAATGTGGGATAAGTTGAAGTTGGTACATGGAGGAGATGCCAATGTACTAAGAGCAAAGGCAAAAAATGCTATCCAAGGAGTTGGAGGTGTACTTGAAGAGGAGACAATGGAAAGAAAAATATTAAGATCCCTACTACCTGTTTATGCTATTAGAGTTTTTTCTATTCAAGAAATGAGAGCATTTGCAAATAATACAGTTACTCTAGACAGTCTTATTGGTAGACTAATATTATTTGAGAAGAAAAACTTTGATAATAGTGTCTTACCATCTATAGAATATGCATTCAAATCTTCTCTAAAGATAAGTAACTCAAGTCATAGACATGCTGTTAGAAATGATAGTGATAGTGATAATTAGGATCAAGGACTTGATGAAATTGAATCACTTATGGCTAGAAGATTGCAGAGGGGCAAAGGTAGATACAAAGATAAATTACCACTTGTATGTTTCAATTGTAAAGAGGTTGGACACTTTGCTGCAAGATTCCCAACCTGAAGAAAAGATGACAGAGGAAATGACATATCATATGAGAAGAAGTTTGATAAAGGTGAAAATAGAGATTACCGAAGCAACTGACAATCTAACAATAGAGATACTCGAGACTACAAGGACAAAGGGAAGAAAGCTTGTTACCTAGCTGAGAACAAAGCTGATAGAACCAACACTGAATCAGAAGAAGACATTGAGATGGTATTTGTAGCCATGAAGGATGATTCAGATGAAGATGAAGAAACATATGTATAAGCTACTCTCATATCTAAATTTAGTAAAAATGATGTCTGGATCATCGATAGTGGCTGCACTCACCATATGACTAGTGACAAACAAAAGTTTGAAAATTTTGAATACTATAACAATGCTTCAGTGAGAATGGGAAATAATACACCATGTCCAGTTGAAGATACATGAACCATAATGTTGAATAACCTGATAAAATGTGAAAACTCCTACTATTGGCAAGTGATCAAATTGGGTAATATGATTCACTTTTTGGTTGTCATTTATGGCAACACATCTAGGTTTAAGATTGATTGTTTTGAAGTTAAGTTTTGGTATGTCCAAAATTGACAAAGTATAGAAACAAAGATACAATATTGTTTTGAATGTCGAAGACAAAGATCAATTAATTAAGTCATGTGAGCTTAGTGAAAGATAGTATGGAGTATGTCTGACATACACCTAGGATCGATTTGGATTTGGTTAAGTTTATGATGAGTTATGAGGATTTGAAGACTGACAGACAATAGAGAACATTGATACATAGCAGTTGGATAGAAATGAAGAATAAAGGAGAAAGACTTGGACCCCTAGAAATCGAAGACATATTATTGTTGTTGATAGTCTACACTTTGACTATACAAGAGCGCTAACTATACATTTAATTTTTACTATATTAATTGTATTATGTAATGAAGGCTGACTTGACAATGTTTGTAATATTTATTCTGAGAGCCGACTTTGTAAAGTTAAAAGGTTGTAAATGTAAGATCTTTTTGGTAAATATTGAGTGTTGTGAAATAGAAAAGGATGTGTAGAGAAGAAATGCAAATGTTAGAGTAGAGATTGGCAAAGCTATAAAGGAACTATCAAAGCATTTGTGATGCTCTTTTTTGTTCATCACTGAGAACCTTTTGTAACAAAATTACATTGTAAGAGATGTAAGCTTATTGGCCCCTAACAGGGTGTTGTGAACCTTTAATAGGGTTGTTATTCCTTTAACAAGGAAATGTACTATTTAATATTTATCTCCTAATAGGGCTAGGTCTCCTAACATGGACATTATACTTTAGTGCGTGCTTGTGGGTATTATCCCCATCGGGGTTTTCCCTTGGCCAAGGTTTCCTCATAAACAAATCATGGTGTTATGAGTTTGTGTTATTTTTTTATGTTATTTCCTTTACTGCAATTGTATGGTTAATGTTCAAGTGGTTGAAGAATTTAAATAACTGTTATAATACTGATTCACCCCCCCTCTCAGTATTATTTGATCCTAACAATAGGTATCAGAGATTTTAGCCCTTAGATAGAAATCCTAAGAGCTTGAGGGAGATCAAAATGGATTTGAATGGTTCGCAGGAGTACTTTGAAGCTGCACTTGAAGATCTTGACAATGCTAAATTAGAAAATGGAGAATTGAAGTTCAACCTCCGAAGAGATGAGAAATTCATAAAGAAACTGAAAGAACAACTTGAACTTTCTAGAAATTAGAGAGAAGATCTTGTGGTTCAAATAAAAGAAGATTCAGATGAGGACAATTTAGATCAGGTGAAGCAACTGAAAGAAGAGATTGAGACTCTGAAGCTTGAGAACAAGAATATGGGTAAAGAAATGTAGATACAAGAGGATGCTAAGAAGAAAGCTTAAGAAACCTTGAACAATATATTGAATCAAATGAAAGATGAAGCTGACAGCTACAAGAACAAATACTTGGAATTGGAGAAATACAATCAGATTGTGAAAGGTGAACTAGCTGAAGCAAAGAAACATATTGAGAAACTTCACACTAGCAGTGACTTGATTGATGAATAGTTAGACAAGAATAAAACTAAATGTGACATGACTGGTATTGGCTTCAATGAAGCTAAATGTTCAAAGAATCAGGATGAGAAATCAGTAGAGAAGATTGATGTTGAGAAACCATCTATTGAAGAACCTAAAGAGCAGATCAGACCTTTCAGAGGTAGATGCTTTGGTTTCAATAGATTTGGACACATGAAGAGAGATTGCATAGGTAATGCCCCTTTTAGAGCCTTTTCTAGTTATTTTTTTAACTGTAATGGATATGGGCACAAGAAGACTGGATGTAGAAGACCTAATCCATCTGGATATAGACAAGACGATGAAAGAGAACCTATAATGAAACCTACATGCTATAAATGTAACAACATTGGGCACATTGTGAAGTACTGTAAGTTACAAGTTAATCAAGAAAGAAGACCTCCTATATGTTACAAATGCAGTAATCCAAGACATATAGCAAAGTTTTGCAAGTATAATGGAGTAGAAAATAAAAGAACACCACCTCCTATGAATTCACAAAAGAATGGAAATGATATTGCCAAGAGTATTGCAGATGTGAAGAATGATTTTGAAAATTGTTTTAAGAAAGCAGGAGACAAAAACAATGGAAAGATATGGAAGATTAAAGAAACTAGTGATACATTAGTCTAGGGAGAGTCAATAGATGCTACTGGATCTTCGCCTAAAAGTAGCAAGATAGAATCAACCTAATTGGTTGATCATGGCCTTAGGGGAGCATTAAATGCAACACATCAGAATCTTTCCTACCCCGCAAATCATGTAGTGAGCTCATGCGAGCTTCAAAATATGTTGAGCCAACATTATTGATTATATATCTAAGAGCACATCATCAGCTGACTTGTATATTTTGATCATGCGATTCAGTAGCCAACCAGACAGTTTGAAGTGAAAAAGAAAATTCATAACCTAACTTGTATAAAGCACCGTGTTATGATCTATTTTTCTATCATTTGACAAGGAGTGAGCTGAGGAGATCAGAGAGAGGAAGTATTATAACATTTCTACACCTACCGTGTGTGATCGATCGAAGCATAAACTCAGATTTCCACATGTGAAAGGTATTCTACATTATCTAAGCTATGGATGCACCTGTAATTTTTAATGTTGTTGATCATCCTAGATACAAATTCAAGAAACAAAATTATAAGTAATGTGAAGAAGATCTAGAAGGAGAATTTTCACAAACCCCACATGGCACACTTCATGTTGAAGATATTAGGGCTTACATACACTGTAAGTATGACACAATAGGAGAGGATGATATACTCACAAAAATTGAAAAACATGTCTGAAAATGGAATTATGAAGGAAGAATGGAAACACATTAGTTAGTTGAGTATAATGAAGATTATGGACTTATGTGACTTTGATGAAAATGAATGGTTTAAAATACTTATGAGCAGGGTTCATGACCAATTCATTGGTAGCCAACTTGTGAAAATATGCAGTTACCTAATTCATGAGATTACTGGTCTTGATAACACTATAATTGTTCCCGTTGCTGAGAAACATGTTAAGAAGGAAGTTGAAACCCTAACACACTCGAAGTGGGAGAGAAGGGCAATGAGAGTAAATGATATTTTTCAACAAGATGTAAGTTTGATTGCAATGATACTTTTTTACAAAATTTTCTACAGCAGCAGACCTAATTCAGTATCAACTAGATTTATTATGATGGCATGTAGAATGGTAAAAGAAAACACATAGTTCAACCTATGTGAGGTATTGGCATAGAAATTACTTGAGAATGTTAATCTTGTGAAAAAATATAGAACAAAAAAACTTCAGATTTGATCATTATTGGTACACATGTTCATTCATATTGAACATAAGTTTCCTGGTTTACATCCTAGTGGCTGGAAAATTGGAGTTCCCACTAGTATTTTGATTTCACAGAGTTACAAGAGATAGAACACTACTTGGGTAGATGGAGAACTGTTTGCAATGATCAAAATTCTACAAAGAAAAATGAAGAGTAGATACAGAATACATGAGGATATAGTTGAGAAGTACAAGGAAATAATTTTTTTATGGTTGAAACAGACTGTGTATGTTTTGAGGTAGTGACCCCTAAAAAGAAATGGTGTTACCCTATGGGTTCTGAAGTGAGTTCTGAAGTACTCACCATGAAAGTAGAACATATTCTTGCATCAAAATTTGATACATCAGAAGAGAGATGGGGAACATGTGAGGATAAGTCAGAGAAGGTAAGAGAACAAGAATATAGAGGACAGAGGAAGAGAAAGATTTCTAATCTTATTCATGAATGTGGAGTAAAGGTTGGTCTATTTGAGGAAGAACTGAAAGATATGAAGAAGAAGATGGCAGATAGATCCCTTGGAGTAGCTAGTGGAAGCACTAATGCCCATTTCACCCTTGAAGTAATTATGGTTGATAACACACCTCCACCACAGCAGTAGGAAGAACAAGCAAAGGAAGTTACTCCTAGAGTAACTAGATCTAGTATGCAGACAAAAGAGAAGAGCACAACTAAGGAAGAAGAGAAGAAAAATGAGAAGAATAAAGCATGGAAACCTGACATTAAAATGCTGGAGAAAAGAGAAATTGAACAAGGAAAATTGGTTTCAATTGACAAATATTATGATAGATATGAAGAAGTAGATAAACTAAAAATTGAAGACATATTAATAGAACACATGCTTAGTTTCAAGAACACTTTTGGAAGTTGAAGGAAGCATACCCTCAGATTTGTATACAAAATTGGAAAGCAGAAAATGTTTGGCACAAGTTGAAGATGATCAGATTAGAAACAAAGAGATTGATGACACGCTACCTATGTTATATGTACAAGAGAGAGATACTATAGTCAAAGAATTGAAACCCTTATTGAGGACAAAGAAAAGATTACTAAAGATAATGGTGAGGAAATATGATGAAGTGACCGAGGAAACTCAGAAGGCACTTGAGAAGATACTCTTGAGAACTAATTTTGTCAAGCACCAACCTCCTAATACAGGTTTACCTACACAATTGGGAATGGATGATAGTACAAAAGAAATAGAGACTAATGATGAAGAGTGTAAAGAAGACACTACTACAAATTTCTATGTTTCTGGTGTGGCAGTAACACTAGACCCCTCACAAGATGAGAAGGACCCTTTTGCAGGAACCATGGAAACTTCTATTGCTGATGAACCTAAGAAGTAAGAGGAGAATAAGGAATATGAGAAGAAAGAGGATGAAGGATAGAAGACTAAGAAAAAATAAGATGAGAAGGAAGAGGTAACTTTACCATCTAGCTTATTGTTGGCAAGTAGTAATGTAAATGTCGATAACATGGATGAAGATGAACTAGTGAAACTGGCATTCACCACACTGAACAAAGCAAAGGAGAAATTAGTAAATAAAGGAGATAAGAAAACAAAGGTGATTTCAAGAGCTATTGATACTATGAATAAATTTCTTCTAGTACCCTTAGTATTCCAGAACAAAGATGATATTGAGAACTTGAAAGTCACACTTGATGAGTTTGATGGCCATTTTGAAAATTTCCTAAAGACTGCAGAGGAGAAAGGAGAG
This sequence comes from Thuja plicata, assembly GCA_018584345.1. Classification (NCBI taxonomy): domain Eukaryota; kingdom Viridiplantae; phylum Streptophyta; class Pinopsida; order Cupressales; family Cupressaceae; genus Thuja; species Thuja plicata. The sequence continues at coordinate 3,611,957 of MU224564.1, read as the reverse complement.
AAAACATATGAAGAGAAGAAGCTAATAAAGGTATGCAAGTCCATCTCATGGGACTTAGGAGTTGTGAAAAATTGTTTGATAAATGCAAAGAACTGCATTACACATGGGAGAAAGTTATTTGGTTACAACATGAGTCCTATTAGACACATTCAGAATGTTGAAGATATTATTGCCAAGGAGAGGGGAACTTTGAATAGGTTAATGGATGGTTGGGAAACATCTTCACAGACCACTATAGATTTAGAAACAAAAGTGACAAAGATATTGGCTAAGATTAGTGTATTGGAGAATGAGAAGGAGAGAGTACTAAACAGATTCAATTTACTGAGGAACTTCATTACTCCGAAGCTATCAATACTTGAGGCACATCTGACAAATTTAGAAAAGACTACAGATTCATTGGCTAAAGGATTACCCACAGACTTGAAGAATGTTGAAACTACATCTTTTGCATTGAATGGATTGATTCATATAAGTCAGATTTTGTTTAAGACATGGAGCTCTGAAGTGAAGATTTTGGAATATTCCTTCCACGACATTCTAAAACTTGTGATCAAGAAGTGATGCTTATTTGTCCTTTGTCATTTTTGTCAAAGGGAGAGAAGAGACGAGAGAACAAATATATATATATAAAGAAAAGTAAATGAAAAAGATAAGGAGAAGAAGTGGAGATAGTTTTGTTTTGTTGTAACACTTAGTACTTTTTTTTTGTTAAGTGTTGCCATCAATGCCAAAGGGAGAGATTGTTGGAAGTGATCAAATTGGGTAATATGATTCACTTTTTAGTTGTCATTTTTGACAACACATCTAGGTTTAAGATCAATTATTTTGAAGTTAAGCTTTGGTATGTCCAAAATTAACTAAGTACAGAAACATAAATACAATATTGTTTTGGATGTCGAAGACAAAGATTGATGAATTAAGGCATGTGAGCTTAGTGAAAGATAGTATGGAGTATTTTTGACATGCACCTAAGATCTATTTGGATTTGGTTAAGTTTATGATGATTTATTAGGATTTGAAGACCGATAGACAATAGAGAACAGCGATACAGAAAAGTTGGACAACAACAAAGAATAAAGGAGCAAGACTTGGACCCCTGGAAATCAAAGACATATTTGTGTTGTTGATAGTCTACACTTTGACTATGCAAGAGCATTGAATATACATTTAATTTTTACTATATTAATTGTATTATGTAATGAAGGCTGACTTGACAATGTTTGTAATATTTATTCTGAGAGCTGGCTTTGTAAAGTTAAAAGGATATATATGTAAGATATTTTTGGTAAAGATTGAGTGTTGTGAAATAGAAAAGGATATGCATAGTAGACATGTGAATGGTAGAGAAGAGATTGGCAGAGCTATAAAGGAACTATCAAAGCATTTTTGATACTTGTTTTTGTTCATTACTGAGAACCTTTTATAACAAAATTACATTGTAAGAGCTATAAGCTCATTGGCCCCTAACAGGGTGTTGTGAACCTTTAACAGGGTTGTTATACCTTTAACAAGGAAATGTACTATGTAATACTCAGCTCCTAATAGGGCTAGGTCTCCTAATAGGGACATTATACTTTAGTGCATGCTTGTGGGTATCATCCCCACCAGGGTTTTCCATTGGCCAGGGTTTCCTTGTAAACAAATCATTGTGTTATGAGTTCTATGTTATTTATTTATGTTCTTTCCTTTACTGCAATTGTATGGTTAATGTTCAAGTGGTTGAAGAATTTAAATAACTATTATAATACTGATTCACCCCCCCTCTTAGTATTATCCAATCCTAACACCTACTGGGTAAAAGGATTGAATTATAATTTGTTAAGTGTTTCACAGATGAACAATTAAGGTCATAGAGTAGCATTTGAAAATAAGAAGGCAAAGATCTAAAATGAATCAAGAAGATTGATTGGTACGGGTGAGCATACAAAAGCTAACCTTTTATATCTTGATGACACTAACACCACTTGTTTAATGGCTAGAAATGAAGACATATGGTTGTGGCACAAAAGATTGTGTCATGTGAAATTTGACAACATGATAAAGATAAGCAACAAAAGGAATGTCAGAGGCTTACCGAGCATGTCTAAGCCCGAGCATATCATGTGCAAGAATTGTCAAAAAGGTAAGATGAAAAAGTCTAGTTTCAAGAGTAAAACCCATAGATCTAATGCAATTCTAAAATTAGTCCATACAAATCTATGTGGACCTATGAGAAGAAAGAGCTACTATGGAGATATGTATTTTATTCTCTTTATTGATGAGTTTTCTAGAATGATGACAATCATGTTCTTAAAAGATAAATTAGAAGCATTTAAGATGTTTAAATGCTATTTAAAGCAATGGTAGAAAAAAAGAGTGAAAATAAATTGAAATGCTTAAGGTCAGATAGAGGAGGGGAATTTACTTCAGCATAATTCACTAACTATTGTAATGAGCATGGAATTAAAAGACAGGTTTCTGCACCAAAAAAACCACAACAAAATGGAATTGCTGAAAGGAGAAATAGATCAATTATTGACTGTGCAAGAACATTGATCATTGAGAAAAACATCACTCAAACTTTATAGAGGGAAGATGTGAGTACTTATGTCTACATATTAAATAGAGTACAATAGAAGAAGGCCAAAAAGAAGATACCCTATGAGCTTTGGTATGGTCATACACCCAATGTAAGTTACTTCAGAATCTTTGGTAGTCAATTTTATATATTGAAGAATGATAGAAATGGAAAACTTGACTACAAAAGTGAAGAAGGTATCTTCCTAGGATATTCAACTAAAAGCAAGGCCTATAAATTTCTAAAAAAATCATCTAACAAAATCATTGAAAGTGCAAATGTGAAAATAGATGAATTTGTAGAAAAGAATGATAAGGAAAGAGAAAAGGAACTAGAGGACTACAACAGGTTTGTTTATACAAAATGTGACACTCTACTCGAGCAATAGTGTATCTCTCTTGAGCATCAGAACATTGCACCCAAGAATTAGGATACAATTACCGACAATCAGGATAATCCTCAAGATGATGTTCTGAACATTGGAGATAGAATGAAGGTGAAGAAGATGATCATAATGATGAACATAGAGATGAACCAAAACTTGCCAAGTATGTCAGAAGACATCATCCACATAATCAAATCATAGGAGACAAAAAGGCTAGAAAAAGAACAAGAAGTAAGTCACTTAACTCCAGATGTTTACTTAGTGACTTTGAGCCTAAATCTATTAACAATGCACTTGAGAATGAAGAATGGATTAGTGCTATGAATGAAGAAATAGAATAGATTGAGAAGAAAAATACATGGACACTAGTACCGATACCAGATAATAACAATGTCATCGGTACCAAATGGATATTTAGAAACAAGCTGAATTAGAATGGAGAAGTCACTCCACTCAAAACAAAGAAAGATTAGTATGCAAGGGATATGCAAAATAAGAAGGTATTGATTATGGAGAAACCTTCGCACCCGTTGCTACACTAGAAGGAGTTAGAATCTTCCATGCTTATGCTACATTTAAAGGATTCAAGGTATACCAAATGGATGTCAAATTTGCATTCCTAAATGGAATACTAGAGGAAGAGGTATACATTGTACAACTAGAAGGGTTTCTTGATCCAGACAAGAGAAACATGGTATGTAGATGACATAAAGCCTTGGATAGATTGAAACAAGCACTAAGAGCCTGGTATGAAAGACTTCACTCATAGCTCATTAGCATAAAAATTTTTAAAACAAGTGAAAATAGCAATCTGTACTTAAAAGAAGATACTTATGGTAGTATTATGATTGCTGAAATTTTTGTTGATGATATCATTTTTGAGGGAAATTAATTTTTATGCAAATCCTTTGCTAATGAAATGAGCAAGGAATTTGAAATTTCTATGTTTGGAGAGATCAAATTCTTTCTTGGTCTACAGATTCTTCAACAAGATACAGACATATACATCACTCATTCCAAATACATCAAGGAAGTGTTGAAGATATATAAGATGGAAGATTAAAATATAGTTGGAACACCTATGGCTATGGAATGTAAGATGACAAAAGAAGACAAATGCAATGAGGTACATCAGAACTTATATAGATCAATGATTTCCAAACTGATGTATGTTGTTTACACTAGAATAGATATAGCACACACAGTTGGAATTGTTGCAAGATTCTCTACTAATCCCAAAGAATCACATATGACTGCTATCAAGAGAATTTTGAGATATCTAAAGAAAACCAATGACTATGGCTTATGGTACAAAAGAGAAATAAAATTTGAGCTACAAGTCTATACATATGTTGATTGGGCTAGAAACAAATTATTGACTGAAAGAGCACAACTGGAGGAGCATTCTTCATGGTTGACATACTTGTCACATGTATAAGAAAGAAGCAAGGATGCATCTATCATTCTACTACATAAGCAAAATACATGGTTGCTGCTACAAATTGCTCTAATAATGCATGGATCAAACAATTGTTGGAAGGTATGCATATGAAGATCCTTGAACTAGTAATTATCTATTGTGATAATACTAGTGCAATTAACATTTCTAAGAAACCAGTCATGCATGCTAAGACTAACCATATTCCTATCAAATATCACTATCTAAGAGAACAAGTGAAAGCAAAGGAAGTGACACTAGAATATGTTCAATCAAAGGAACAGTTAGCTTATATATTGACCAAGCCATTACCAAAGGATACATTTGAGTACCTAAGACAGAGACTAGGGGTCCAACCTATTAGGGATTTTTCTTGTATGAATCATAGCACTTGAAATGACTACTTGAACACTATGCCTTCTAATACTGATTCAGAGACAAGAAAAGCCTAATTGCTAAGGACTGGATAAGATCCTTCTTCATTTTTGAGTTCCACATATACTCAGGCAGGTTTTACCTTTTATGATTGCTGTTTACACAGTATGTTGTAGTGTGGACACTGATTTTCTATGTACCTTTGTTAAACCAACTTGTAAATCACCTTACAAATGACCAAGCATAATCAAATGCAAGATTTAACCATATAAACCATGGTTGTAAATATAACAAGAATCAGTGATATAAAGACTTTCATCCTTCTTCCTTTTGATTTTAGGAGGGATAACCTAATGATTCACTCTCCAAGGAATCACTAAAGTGGACACTGTCCTGCTGACATAGGTCCTTACTGAGTTCAGTTTGTTTGTTCTTAGTAACAAGAGTATTTTAATTAAATTGGTTTTGATACCTTGAAATAACTTAGACAATGATAGAATATCAGACTAATTTCTGGACCAGTGCCTATCCTTTGGGCTACAGAGTCAAATAAACTAAGATCTCATAGAAACAAAATACAGTAAGTTTCCTTACAACCCACATGCAATTCAGATAAGTTGCCTTACAAATTACCCTGTTACCTCTAAAGAATTGTATCAAATCTTTAAACAAAGCAGTATGCTCCCTGAAACTACTCACAAAACTTAGTTCTTTCCTTAAAAGAAACTTGCAAGCGGTTAGATAGTTACCTAATAACAAAAATGCTTCAGAATGCCTTGCAAACTTAAACATAAAAGAGCATACACAGAGAATAAAGAGACAACAATTGAAGAGAGTAAAATTGCACCATATTTTATTTATATGATCTAGCTTCCATACATGAAAGATCTTGCAAATTCAAAAGATAGATAGAAGTTCAGAACATCTGAATTCTACAATATATTTTTCTCTTTTTTAAAACATTCAAACATCAAAGACCCCTTTTAATTACAACTCTTTTTCTATATATAGGTTTTTGACCATCTTGGAATCCCTTAAGAATGCAACAAGCTTTGAATGGTCATAGAAAACCTAACCCTAAAGTTACAAAAGAGACAAAAAGAAAGAGAGAGAAGAAGAGGTGAAATGACCAAGTCAAAAAGATAGAAACATATATTCTTGGTTCTTCTCCCGATCTGGTGAATGCAATAAGATTTGCATAGATGATAGCTGGTAGTACTTATGTTGAGTCCGGATAGCTGTGCTTGCATACTCATCTACATTCTCCTTTTGCAATAATTGTCCCTCTTGTCTTGAATAGTGCAGTGCCAAGTGTTTACCCTACTCCTCATCCAAGATTTCTTCTTCTACTACTGGCTTCTTTTTCTTTGGTGTAGTCATCACTTCCCAAGCTTTCACTTCATTGTCTGATGGCCACTTAAAGTCTTGAGTACTCTGTACTTGCACCTTTTGTCTGTCCCATCTAGCATCAGTGATATTTTTAAAATCAAGTAGGAATTTGTTCATGTCAGTCTCTACTTTGAAGGCTTCATCCAATATTTTATTGAATCCCTCTATATCAACATCTGCTCGCAAAGAAAATGCCTCATCACTAGGTACCTTTCTGTCAAATTCACTCTTCCAAGCATCTACAACCTTTACTTGATCATCATCTCCCCTTAAGGAAGGAATAAACTTATTAAAATCATTTGAAAAGAGGCTCAACTTAACCTCTATCTAGTTTAATTTTCCTTTAAAGAATGAGAGAGAAATATTGACTCTTTTGATCTCATCTTCAACTTCAGTTACTATTTCAGGAAAATATGGTCTTATGGCTTGTAAAGATGATAATTTCTCAAATAACTTTGACCTAGCAGACCACTTAGTAAAGTAAGGGTTTAGAATGGCAAGGTACCCCATTACCTCAGTATGCAAAGCTGGCAATTTATTGTATGTATTGACTACAACATTAGTTTTATCCTTTAGAATCTCAATTCTATGTTGTAGTATGCCCTTAAATGCCCTCAAAGCAATTGCATTTCCCTTTTCTTCATTAGTTTCCTATTGTTCAACAGCCTCCTCTGATTTAGGCTTATCTTCAATTTGCATTGGTGGTGGTTGTGCAGGTACATATACCACCTCAGGCTTTGTTTCTAATTCTTCCATTAATTTTTTGATCATCTAATCCCGCTGGTACAATTGTATGTGGCACATCTCCCTATCCTTAGACAATGCACTTGTCTCTTCTAACAAAGTACTACACCTTTCAGACAATTGTTTAGTCTTGTCTTCATTCAGGTGAGCCCAATGTGTCATAATTTGGGAGATCTCCAAATCCCCTGTATTTTGTACAGACCACACCATTTGATTGCCCACCATATTTTCTTGAATATTTACTTGTTGGGGCTTTTAGTCTATTGGGCTTAAGCTCCACATTGCAAAAGCCTGGGATTTTGGGCTACACCCAAATCCTTTTATCACATCTCCCATCTGGACCTCACTAGCCATTTTGAGATCTGGCTATTTTCTGATTTGGTCTATGCTAAAGGAAGATGCCAAATCCCATCCCTCAGCCAATAATATTCCACTTCCCAGCACCATCTTCCTGGCATCCTCGAGTGAAATATCCTCATTTTCAGGATCATAATTCTGTAAAGCCACTAGGGCTTCATTTGTTATCGTCTCTTTCCCATCCACAGTCAATTGGGATTTGATCTTCTCTATTTTATGCCATCTTAGGAAGTCTTTAAACTCCTCTATTTTAACAAAGCTATCATCACTTAGAAATTTTTGTTGATGAAGCAATCTTTCAACAACACAAGCCTTGAGTGGCATCTCAACTTCATCGTCTAGATCAGGCCGTTGCTTCTTTCCTTCCCTGATTGCTTTTCTTAGGTTATGATCATATAACCTAGTGCCGGGTACTAATGCCTTAGCCTTATCTTTTTTCTTACTTTGTCCTTCCATTGAAGGCTTCCCTAATTCCAATTTTTGCCTCTTTGCAGTAGGCTCTTCTACATCATCAAGTTGGGTGGCCAATGTTAAATCAACAATGTGACCTTCAGCTCCCTGCAACTGTGGTATTTCAGCCATATCTTTCTCTGATGCTTGTTGCGGTGAAGGATACATAGTAGGATGTGCATAATCAATGTCACTACCACTATCATATTCTGACTCCGAATAATCATGTGTTTGAGCACCTTTCTTGTCAAGGACTGTATCCAGTTGCTCTATAAGCACATAATAGTTGTCTATCATGGCCTTAATTCTATCAAAATATGGGAGATCAGGGTAAAAACCCCCAAGAGACAACCCATTTCTCTTTATTTGCTTCTCAAGCTTTAGCAACTCTTGGATTCTCAGTCTCCTTGTATGGATATCATCTTCATCTAAGATGTTCCTTGTTGCATCTTCTTTAATGCACTCACAGTGGACATTTGTATTGGGGATTGTAGGTGTATATAATTTACTAACCCCTACCATGAAGCCCTTTGGATCAATGTACCTATAAGGGGCTGCCCCCATTCTGTATTTTTCCAACCATTGACCCACTGCATCAATGGCACCTTTACCAATTGTGAAGTTGAGAATCTTGAATTTCCTAGGGGTTATAGTCCCCTTCTTGTGTAGTGCAAAGTGCTCATTATCTTTTAACAATAACTGCCATATGAATTCCATTGCAGCCACTCTTGCAGACACATGATATGGTAATAAATGAGGTGGGTGAATACACCCATATACTCTAATAATAGTATAATTCTCCTCTAAGAAGAAATCACCCCAATTATGTTTTCCAGGCCAATTATCTATATAATCACAGGGCCTGAGCAGTTGTATGATCTTCAATGGGACTCTTGTCTTGCTTGTTCCCAAACTCTGTACCATTGGATACACAATCCAATTCTGAAAAGCACAGTAGTCACACTCCCTAGAAGTGTAATTCCAAACCCTCACCCAAAATTGGATAGGATTTGGTGTTGATTGGTAGAACCTTTGAGGAGTTAAATTATTAACATCCATGATGACAAAATTGAAGTACAAAAGGGGATGCATAAGAATCGAGTAATGCAAAAATTTGGGCTCCTTCTCCTTTGGGTTCTTGATCCTCTTCTGGGTTGCAATAAAACTCTCATGCATTTCATCTATGATATGCTAAATATATTCATAGCTGGTGTTAGAGTGGACCTCTTGTAGGTCCAATACCATCATGAGAAACCCTGCATCTATCTTCTCTGCATCACCATCTATTCCTAACACTCTACACAGGGCATATGCAACATACTTGATGTAAAAGTGAAGATCCTTGTAATAATATGGGCAATCCCCGAACATAGGATCTAAATACTTTTTTACTTCTTTCAACATATGTTTTAATAGCTGACCCCTAGAAATCCCAGGCTTTTCAGTATACTTATATTTTTGCTTTTTCATATCAATTCTTGTAGACATGGTGCTGAATAAGCTGAAGGCTTGCATGAATGAATTTATATTTAAAATTAATAGCGCAGTTCCATCATCCCTCCTGATGGTCTTAGTCAACACATCATAGTGATTGGGTAGGTCTAAGAATAAGTCTACATCTAGGAAGACATCAGGAACAAGTAACCTGGCTAAACCACAGGTCCAAGGGTTTGATACTGGGATAGGTTTATCAGAATTTTTATAAAAATAATTGAAAAGGGAGAAACCTGTTGTCCCTGGAGTCATAGCATCTAGAATGTATTTATACTCATCAATGAGGACATTAGCATTAGCCTTCTTATTCTATGTTGAACCAGGCAGGAGACGGAGGAATTCATCAGAAAAACTTGCCTTTCCCTTTTGCTCCTCCTCATTTCCTCCACTTGTCGAAGAAACACTCTTAGCCCCATCATACTTGCAACACCTTGGATCTCCTAGTCCTTACTGATATTGAAACAAATCTATCTCAGAGATTATCTGACCGTTCTATGCACAATTTTCTAAAATTTAGAACTCTTTGATCAAGTCTGGAAATACTGCAAACTGAGAAAAATATCTCTTCTCTTTGAAAACTTAACAACTTGGGCTCTAAAATCTGAAAGCATGGTGAATGAAAATGAATGCACCATCAACTCCTTATAGCCATCATTCAGAGTACGTAGCTCATAATTATAAAACATCAGTTCTGTCATTAATTTGACATACTGTGAACTTGAATGAAAACCTAGCTGTAGTTCCATGAGCTTGACAGGAAATCAAATTTTGAAAGTGAATCCTCAAAACAATCTTACAACATTCAAAAGAGCTGACATGTCACACTATGATTCATTAACTATCTTACATCTCAGCTACTCTTTTTGCACAGTAGTCAAAATACAAGTCTGTGATTGGTTACCCGAGTGATTCATGCTGTCATATCACAAACTGCCACCATTTTTTAGATTTTGAGATCAGACGACTATGCGACTGCATATAGTCTCTTTTTCATAGGCCTCTATCACTAACCCATGGTTTATCTCAAGACATGGTGACAATGTACTTTCTGTCCTTTGGCTAACCCAAGTCACCATCTAGCGATCATGCGACCCAACTGAAATCATAGTCACGCACAGTTAACACTAACTTAGTATCCTTTCTGAGACCTGGTGACTAACCATTGCCTTTAACCTTTTACTGTTATCTCGTAGTCGCTGAGTTTTTTTGTTTCATGTTAAGACTATGCAACCACACCTAGTCGCCCGATCACAGAATACAAGTCCTAAGTGTTTAATTTTATCATAACAGGTTATATGTGCCCCGTTTCTATTTTTGACGACTGCGTGACATGAAGAAATCATAGAGTCAGGAGGAATTTTCCCTTTGGGCACTTTTCTTCTCAGACTTTACGACCACTGTTGGATCCTCTTATTTCTTTATATGACGGCTGTCGCTCAATCGCTAAATGTTCTTACATACCCTTAAATCTTTCTTAGACATTGCGACTGAAGGCAAAGCACTTAGTCTCAAGGTTTGGGAGTCCACTTTCTCCTTCTAGTGACCATGCGATAATTTTGTAACATCCACTCACCTTATGACACATGTCACATAGTCATTTGTTCATTTACTGCATAATGGAGAACTGAGTCATCATCCTGTTCTAGCGACAACCCTACTACGCTTTACTGTAAACCTCAGACGGTCAGTCGCAATGTCTTGGTCACAATCTCTTAAGCACTGTTCCATCTCAGGACCATGCGACTAAAGGCCTTGCTTAACTTTTAACTTTGGATTCATTTGGTGATAAAGAGACATAAGGTAATTGCAAAGTCTGAAGACATTTTCATAACTGTTGAGAATTTCCTGTGATTACCCGACTAAGTAGTGGGTCCCTTCTGCATAATTCTTTATGACATAATTATCTTGCGACTACCTAACATGAAGAAATTGTAGAGTCTCATAATACCAAAGGAATATTTTGAACTTGAACGAGACCATGCGACTGAAGGAAATCGCCAAGTCAGGAAGACTTATGGAATATTCAATCTGAGTAATGCAACAAGGCGATTTAATTAAAACATATGCCTTAAGTGGATAGAAAAAGTAACATTGAAATAGAAATGACATGACCTAGTGTTTATTTTTCAATGTTTAACACTTGGAAGACCTAGGGTTTTCAGGGTTTGGCAAATTAAGGTAAGTTCAGACCTGAAAACCTAAAAAATTGACACAAGTAAGGGAAAAAGGAATGATAGATAGCTTATTTGGAACCACCAGATCACGGAGAGAAGGAAAGGGAACCAGGAAAACTGTCAAAACAAGAAATACAACCAAAAGTGGCTCTAATGAGGATTGGCTAAACAAAGTTTATGACAAAGAACCACAGAATCTCTGGTTGCAGACCAGCCTTTACAAAAAAGCAAAACCCTAAAACAGAAAAGGAAATATATACAGAACTTACAAACAAGGGACAAGGAAAAGAACATATAATACATACTTACTTGTGCACTTTGAACTTTTACTCAAAGAAAGGCTTCAAAAACTGCCCATGCACAGGCAACTCAAAAAGATCTCCTTCCATATTTTTCAACAAATATGAGTCTTTGCCAAATTTTTCTGCAATAATTAATGGTCCTAGCCATAAAGACTCAAACTTCTTATGCTTTCCTTTTTCCTCTGCCCTTTCATTCCATTAGAGAACTAAATCATCAATTTGGAATTTTCTCTCAGTAGCCCTCCTGTCAAAAAGATATTTCATTTTTTGTTGTAGCTTCACATTTTCTCTCTGACTGTTTCTCCTCATTTCATCTAATTCATCCAACTGCATCATTTTGTTTTTCATATTGTCAGAGAAATCTAAATGTTCCTCTTGAAGGAATTGGCAAATGGGCAATATATTTTTAACAGGAAATATTTCTTGTAAACCATATACTAACTCAAAAGGAGATTGACCGGTTGCCTTCCTAAATGTCACCCTATCAGCCCAAGGAGCTAATCTCAATTTTCTATGCCATGTCCTTTTGTTTTGTTCCAGAGTCCTCTTCAATATTTTCAATATACTTTTATTTCTAGACTCAGATTGTCCATTAGCCTTTGGGTGATATGGGGATGAATATGATATCGTAATCCCATACCTTTCACAGAAACTTGTCATTTCTTCTGATCTGAAACTCATAGCATTGTCCATTATTAATTTATTAGGCACACTGAATCTGGTCAAAATATTTTCTAATAGAAACTCAGTAACCACCTTACTTGTTGCTTTCCTTGTGGGGATAGCCTCAATCCATTTAGTAAAAAAATCTGTGGCAACTAAAATCCAACTATGCCCTGCACTAGACTTTTCTTGAAATTCACCAATAAAATCAATGCCCCATACAGCAAAAGGAGCCTCAGTACTCACCGGGTTGAGCAACAGAGCACCTGAAAATTTCAATTTATTGGAGAACCTATGACATGGTTCACATTTCCTAACATGTGTATAAGTATCTTTAAACAGAGCAGGCCAATAATATCCTGCCCTCAAAATCTTATGGGCAGTGGTCTTAGCAGAAAAGTGACCTCCACATTGTCCTTCATGCATCTCAACTAGAACTTTCTCAGCTTGATATTTGTCAAGGCATAGAAACAAAACACCATTCTTATCTTTCCAAAACAAATCACCTTGAATCAAAACATATCTTTGAGCATGCAATTTCAAACTTCTCTTTTGATTATCAGACAAATAATCAGGACACTTAGCATTTTTGAGGAAGAAAACAATATCAGTGTAATATGGTTGCCTCTCTATACTGGTAATGGCTTGGTCATGTGCTTCTGTCTAATTTGATTGTACTAAATCTAGGTTCTCCTCTCTCATTAGTTTGGCCAAGCCTTGACCTCTTACCAATTTGGTGATATTGATTTCCAGATTGAACTCTTGAATCCTTGTAATCCATTTGCATCTCTTACCAGTAACCTCTGACTGTATAAGGATATCCTTCACTCCTGAATGTGGAACATAGGCCTACACCTTGGCACACACCAAATAGGGCCTAAAAGACTTCACAACCTTTACCAATGCATAGGCTTGCTTTTCCATTATTTCATAGTTAAGTTCTACAGCTTGCAAGGATTTACTATAAAAGGCTATGGGATGTTCAAATCCTTGCTCATCTTTCTGAAGCAAAATTACAGTGATTGTATGAAACGATGCAAATGAAAACAGGGAGAAAGGCTTAGTGTAATCTAGAGATTTCAACACTGGAGTTTCCTACACTGCCTTCTTTATCCTTTCAAAAGCTTGTTGGGCCTCATCATCCCAAACAAACTTAGTATCCTTTTTTAGTAATTTCACAATGGGCTTCACAATTTCAGCAAAATTGGCTACAAATATTCTGACAAAGTTAATCTTTCCTAAGAAAGATTGTACACTCTTTAAGTTTTTTGGGCCAACTACCTTCTGAATTGCTTCTACTCTCTCAGGGTCTATTCTTACCCCTTCCCTGGATACTATATGTCCAAGCAACTTTCCCTGTTTAACTACAAAATGACATTTCTTAGGGTTTAATGAAACACCATATTCTAACACTTTATTGAAAATCTTACCCAAATGATCACAATGATCATTAGCCCTTTTTAAATATGCAGTTAAGTCATCTTGGTAAATAACCATGAATAAATCAATAAACTCTTTAAAAGAAACATCCATGGCCCTCTGAAAAGTTGCACCTGCATTTATCAAACCAAAAGGCATTCTGACATAAACATATGTTCCCCAAGGAGTAGTAAATGCAGTCTTATATTTCTCTAACTCTTTGACTAAAACTTGGTTGTAATCTGAAAAACCATCCATCATTGACAGCAATTCACAACCAGTCACCTTATGCAACATTGCTTCCATATTGGGCAGCGAATAATTGTCTTTCAGTGAAGCAATATTGAGATTTCTAAAATCAACACATAATCTTATGTCACCGTTCTTTCTAACTGGCACTAGATTTGATACCCATGTTGAATGTCTAATGGGTTGGATTATCCCAGCATCCTTGAGTTTCATCAATTCCTACTGCATTTTAGGGGCCATCAAGGGGTTAATGGGCCTTTGTTTCTGTCTAAATGGATTGACGTCTGATTTCAAAGGAATTTCATGTTGGAAAAGGTCCTCTCTGTATGCCTTCAAGTCCTCATATGACCAAGCAAAAACATGCTTTTATTTTCTCAGTAACTTGATTAGGTTTATCCTTACATGAGAGTCTAGACCTTTTCCTATATAAACTATTTAAGGACTATTTTCTGATCCTAAATTTATTTCTTTCAAATCCTCAATGTTGGCATTGCTTATCTTTGCTGAATCATTTTGTTGGCTAACAAACAATGCTTCAAGTTCAACCAAACCCTTAGGAATCTGATTAGAACTTAATTGAACAACTTCATTTCGAAAGATGTATTCCTTTCCATCATCTGATTCTAATAAGGAACTGCAATTTATGCTCTGGTTTTCATACTAATCCAAACATTGCATGAACCTCAGGATATCTTGATTATCTTGGAACACTTTCCAGTTGTATATGTTATCTGGGACAACTTGTTTTGTCTTAACTTCAAGTATTGATACTCCATGTAAGGTCAAATCATCATTTTTCAAAGCAACATTTGCTAGGAAATCAGCCATAATATTCTTTGACCTTTTCAACCAAGTTATATTAAAAGCATCAAACATCTCAAGTTGATCCCAAATAGCATATTTGTACATTTTCAATCTGTCATTTTTACAGCATATTTGGACCTGACTTGTGCTACCACTAACTCAGAGTCACCATAAATCTTTAAACATTTTATACCATGTTTGATAGCAATTTCAAGTCCTAAAAATAAGGCCTCATACTCTGCAGTATTGTTAGTACACTGAAAAGCTAGCAGAAATGAGTATTTAAGAGTTGTACCTGATGGGGATATCAATAATACTCCTGCCCCTGATCCTTCTTTAGAGAAAGCACCATCAAAGTACATTTTCCATATCCCATCCTCTTGTAAGATTAATTCCTTACTTAAAAGGTCAGATCCTTAATCTTGACAATAAAGTTCTTCTTTTTGCATTCTGAAATTTTCCATGTCTATGTCAATGCAACTATTAAAATGAGTATCCTCATATTTTTCTATCATGTGGGGAGTTTGGCTCTCTCTCACAACACTGACATTCTCTCTAGCAATATTGAAAGTAGCATATGACAAATTATTTTGTATACTTCCTCCCATTGAGGCACTCCATTTTCTTGATAACAACATGCCATAATGAGGTGGTATATCAACCACAAGAACATTCATAGTCATCACTAAATTAGGGCAAAGTGCCAGTCTATAAGGCATGGGCTCAATAGTTCCAATTATAGGGACCTCCCTAGAATCCATAGCTCTACACCTCCCATAAGGTGTATCAACTTGTAGGCCCATTGCCTTCATAATCTCAACTGGCATAACTGTATTAGAAGCTCCTAAATCAATCATACAATTCTTGAGCATTTTATCATTAATTATCAATGAAAGAAAAAATGGGTCCACCACCTTTGGAGAAGAAGTTGCATT
>MU224564.1:3582393-3595610 GCA_018584345.1 Thuja plicata | reverse complement strand
ATGGCATGAATAAGTGTTAGTCATACTATGATCACACTGTTCCCCTTCATCATTTTCTTGTTCCTCATTTGCTTTTAGATCTAAGGAAATGACACAAAAATCAGGATTATGAGGAGCATCACAAGCTCCACACCAAGTCTCTTCATTGTAGAAATGGACTGAATTTCTATGAAGGGGGTCTGGAGTCTTGTTATCTGTTCTTTCTTTCTTGGGTATACCAACAGGCTTTCCATCCTTGAACTAAGTTCCATATGGGTGATTTTTCATTCTATTTTGAGGATTGTAAGTATTATTGTAAAGAGGTTTATTGTTTTGAGGATCTCTATATTCTTTGTATTCTAGTTCTTTTAGATTGTTCTTACTAAACCTGGGATCATCTCTCCTATTCAACTTACCAGACACTCTTCTATTCATTTCAATATTGACTGCTATCTTATAAGCATCAGTGAGTGTTCTAGGGTTTTTATCTCTCAGAGCATATCCCATCTTGGAATCAAAGGCATTTAAATAAGTTGCTAAACAAACTTCTTCATCTAGCTTTATCTTCTGAAACAGTTTATGCATAGCCCTTTGAAACCTTGTGTTAAATTCTGTAACCTCTTCATTATAAATTTTCTTGATGTTATTGAACTCATTCAATAAAAAACCCTTATTTTTTTTTGTCTCCATACTGATCTTTAAATAACTTAATCAACTCATCCATAGAAACAACAGAGCCATTAGCAAGGCTTCTAAACCATTCTCTTGCATCTTCAACAAGGGACTGAACAAATAGTTTCATTAGTACATCTTCATGGGTAATATTTAAGTCATCAACAAAGTCAATGAATTTTCTTAAGTGTCTCTCACAATAAATCACATTATTACCAGCGAACTTTGGGAGCTTTTCTCCTATATCGCCCACATTTTTAGGAAAGGCATTAGGGTATCCAGGGATACCAACAAAATAAAATTGTTTGTACCTCTCATTATGTAGTGGTTTCCTTTGAAAATTATCATCTTCTTTAGCCATAGTAGCTTTTCCTCTAGAAGATGTATTAATCTCTGGTCCAGAAAAAAATACTTTGAAGACTGTAAAAAATCAATCTTTTTCTTCATTTCAATTGTAGCAGCTTCCATTTGGGCTTTTTCCAACATTTTTTCCATGGTTTCTTTCTCAATTCTCAATCTTTCCATTTCAATTTCTAACTTGGACATTTGTTCAATCGTAGGCTTCTGGAATTTAGGTTCTTGATCTCTATGTTCACCCATCTTTTGTTTACCCTTATTTATTTGCAAAATAGAATCTTTATGAGTGAATGGTATTTCTTTATTTTGTTGAGGTTTCTCGGTCTCTTTCATAGTTTGGTGTTTTGGAAGTCTTTTTCTATTATTATCAAGAGCCTTATGATCATTTCTTTTCTTTATTATTTCTCTTTCCTTTTTCTTTTGTTGAACTAGGGCAAGTTGCTTCAAAATAAACTTTTCTTCATTGGCCAACATATAAGAAGGGGTATCTTCTGAATCTAAACTAGGTGTAGTAATCTCTTCTCTTTCATTTGAAGTAGAAGTGACTGTGGGAGTATCCAATACTCTTCCAGCAGCCTCCTCATAGTCTGAAGTATTTCGATCATGAGAGTGCTAAACAATATTCTTATCATTCCTAATATTTGTTTCTTCACCCTTTAAAGGAGTTTCATCCATATCAACCTAATTTTTCTTTTTTCTCCAAGAGGCTCCAACTCTTGAGGATGATGGGATTCCTTCATATAATACCCTTTATGGGTCAGTTCTTACTCTTGACCTAGTATTCATTATGTAAGACATTTGCTAACTTTGCACTAATCTCAGAGATTTCCTTTCAAAGTCTCCACCCAATAAATTGGGATGAATGAATAGCTATCAAGGGACAATATGACAACAACAACTGGGATTTAGTAAAATTTAGACCTTGACACACCAGATATTTCTGAATACTTCTTCAAGAATTTACAATCTCTAATCCCCAGCGGAGTCGCCAATTTGTTAGGGATTTTTCTTGTATGAATCACAGCGCTTGAAATGACTACTTGAACACTATGCCTTCTAATACTGATTCAGAGACAAGAAAAGCCTAATTTCTAAGGACTGGATAAGATCCTTCTTCATTTTTGAGTTCCACATATACTTAGGGAGGTTTTACCTTTTATGATTGTTGTTTACACAGTATGTTGTAGTGTGGACACTGATTTTCTATGTACCTTTGTTAAACCAACTTGTAAATCACCTTACAAATGACCAAGCATAATCAAATGCAAGATTTAACCATATAAACCATGGTTGTAAATATAACAAGAATCAGTGATATAAAGACTTTCATCCTTCTTCCTTTTGATTTTAGGAGGGATAACCTAATGATTCACTCTCCAAGGAATCACTAAAGTGGACACTGTCCTGCTGACATAGGTCCTTACTGAGTTCAGTTTGTTTGTTCTTAGTAACAAGAGTATTTTAATTAAATTGGTTTTGATACCTTGAAATAACTTGGACAATGATATAATATCAGACTAATTTCTAGACCAGTGCCTATCCTTTGGGCTACAGAGTCAAATAAACTAAGATCTCATAGAAACAAAATACAGTAAGTTTCCTTACAACACACATGCAATTCAGATAAGTTGCTTTACAAATTACCCTTTTACCTCTAAAGAATTGTATCAAATCTTTAAACAAAGTAGTATGCTCCCTGAAACTACTCACAAAACTTAGTTCTTTCCTTAAAAGAAAATTGCAAGCGGTTAGATAGTTACCTAATAACCAAAATGCTTCGGAATGCCTTGCAAACTTAAACATAAAAGAGCATACATAGAGAATAAAGAGACAGCAATTGAAGAGAGTAAAATTACACTGTATTTTATTTATATGATCCAGCTTCCATACATGAAAGATCTTGCAACTTCAAAAGATAGATAGAAGTTCAGAACATCTGAATTCTACAATATAATTTTCTCTTTTTTAAAACATTTCAACATCAAAGACCCCTTTTAATTACAACTCTTTTGCTATATATAGGTTTTTGACCATCTTAGAATCCCTTAAGGATGCAACAAGCTTCGGATGGTCATATAAAACCTAACCCTAAAGTTACAAGAGAGACAAAAAGAAAGAGAGAGAAGAAGTGGTGAAATGACCAAGTCAAAAAGATAGAAACAAATATTCTTGGTTCTTCTCCCGATCTGGCGACTGCAATCAGATTTGCATAGATGGTAGCTGGTAGTATTTATGTTGAGTCTAGATAGCTGTGCTTGCATACTCACCTACATTCTCCTTTTTCAATAACTGTCCATCTTGTCTTGAACAGTGCAGTGCCAAGTGTTTACCCTACTCCTCGTCCAAGATTTCTTCTTCTACTACTGGCTTCTTTTTCTTTGGTGTAGTCATCACTTCCCAAGCTTTCACATCATCGTCTGATGGCCACTTAAAGTCTACTCTATACTTGAACCTTTTGTCTGTCCCATCTAGCATCAGTGATATTTTTGACATCAAGTAGGAATTTGTTCATGTCAGTCTCTGCTTTGAAGGCTTCATCCTATATTTTATTCAATCCCTCTATATCAACATTTTCTCCCAAAGAAAATGCCTCATCACTAGGCATCTTGCTATCAAATTCACTCTTCCAGGCATCTACAGCATTTACTTGATCATCATCTCCCCTTAAGGAAGGAATAAACTTATTAAAATCATTTGAAAAGAGACTCAACTTAACCTCTATCTGGTTTAATTTTCCTTTAAAGAATGAGAGAGCAATATTGACTCTTTTGATCTCATCTTCAACTTCAGTTACTATTTAAGGAAAATTTGGTCTTATGGCTTGTAAAGATGATAATTTCTCAAATAACTTTTCCCTAGCAGACCACTTAGTAAAGTAAGGGTTTATAATGGCAAGGTACCCCATTACCTCAGTATGCAAAGCTGGAAATTTATTGTATGTATTGGCTACAACATCAGTTTTATCCTTTAGAATCTCAATTCTATGTTGTAGTATGCCCTTCAATGCCCTCAAAGCAATTGCATTTCCCTTTTCTTCATTAGTTTCCTTTTGTTCAACAACCTCCTTTGATTTAGGCTTATCTTCAATTTGAATTGGTGGTGGTTGTGCAGGTACATATACCACCTCAGGTTTTGTTTCCAATTCTTCCATTATTTTTTTGATCATCTAATCCCGTTGGTACAATTGTATGTGGCACATCTCCCTATCCTTAGACAATGAACTTGTCTCTTCTAACAAAGTACTACACCTTTTATACAATTGTTTAGTCTTGTCTTCATTCAGGTGCGCCCAATGTGTCATAATTTGGGAGATCTCCAAATCCCCTGTATTTTGTACAAACCACACCATTTGATTTCCCACCATATTTTCTTGAATATTTACTAGTTGGGGCTTTTGGTCTTTTGGGCTTAGGCTCCACATTGCAAAAGCCTAGGATTTTGGGCTATACCCAAATCCTTTTATCACATCTCCCATCTGGACCTCACTAGCCATTTTGAGATCTGGCTGTTTTCTGATTTGGTCTATGATAAAGGCAGATGCCAAATCCCATCCCTCAGCCAATAATATTCCACTTCTCAGCACCATCTTCCTGGCATCCTCAGGTGAAATATCCTTATTTTTAGGATCACAATTTTGTAAATCCACTAGGGCTTCATTTGTTATCGTCTCTTTCCCATCCACAGTCAATTGGGATCTAATCTGCTCTGTTTTATACCATCTTAGGAAGTCTTTAAACTCCTCTATTTTAACAAAGCTGTCATCACTTAGAAATTTTTGTTGATGAAGCAATCTTTCATCAACACAAGCCTTGAGTGGCATCTCAACTTCATCATCTAGGTCAGGTTGTTGCTTCTTGCCTTCCCTGATTGCTTTTCTTAGGTTATGATCATATAACCTAGTGCCGGGTACTAAAGCTTTAGCCTTATCTTTTTTCTTACTTTGTCCTTCCATTGAATGCTACCCTAATTCCAATTTCTGCCTCTTTGTAGTAGGCTCTTCTACATCATCTGGTTGGGTGGCCAATGTTAAATCAATAATGTGACCTTCAGCTCCCTGTAACTATGGTATTTCAGCCATATCTTTCTCTGATGCTTGTTGTGGTGAAGGATACATAATAGGACATGCATAATCACTGTCACTACCACTATCATATTTTGAATCCAAATAATTAGGTGTTTGAGCACCTTTCTTGTCAAGGACTGTATCTAGTTTCTCTATAATCACATAATAGTTGTCTATCATGGCCTTTATTCTATCAAAATATGGGAGATCAGGGTAAAAACCCCCAAGAGACAACCCATTTCTCTTTATTTGCTTCTCAAGCTTCAGTAACTCTTGGATTCTCAGTCTCCTTGTATGGATATCATCTTCATCTAAGATGTTCCTTGTTGCATCTTCTTCAATGCACTCATAGTGGACATTTGTATTGGGGATTGTAGGTGTATATAATTTCCTAACCCTTGCCATGAAGCCCTCCAGATTAATGTACCTATAAGGGGCTGCCCCCATTCTATATTTTTCCAACCATTGACCCACTGCATCAATGGCACCTTTACCAATTGTAAAGTTGAGAATCTTGAATTGCCTAGGGGTTATAGTCCCCTTCTTGTGCGGTGCAAAGTGCTTATTATCTGTTAACAATAACTGCCATATGAATTCCATTGCAGCCACTCTTACAGGCACATGATATGGTAATAAATGAGGTGGGTGAATACACCCATATACTATAATAATAGTATAATTCTCCTCTAAGAAGAAATCACCCCAATTATGTTTTCCAGGCCAACTATCTATATAATCATAGGGCTTGAGAAGTTGTATGATCTTCAATGGGACTCTTGTCCTGCTTGTTCCCAAACTCTGTACCATTGGATACACAATCCAATTTTAAAAAGCACAGTAGTCACACTCCCTAGAAGTGTAATTCCAAACCCTCACCCAAAATTGGATAGGATTTGGTGTTGATTGGTATAACCTTTGAGGAGTTAAATTATTAACGTCCATGATAACAAAATTGAAGTAGAAAAGGAGATGCATAAGAACTGAGTAATGCAAAAATTTGGGCTCCTTCTCCTTTGGGTTCTTGATCCTCTTCTGGGTTGCAATAAAACCCTCATGCATTTCATCTATGATATGCTGAATATAGTCATAACTGGTGCTAGAGTGGACCTCTTGTAGGTCCAATACCATCATGAGAATCCCTGCATCTATCTTCTCTGCATCACCATCTATTCCTAACACTCTACACAGGGCATATACAACATACTTGATGTAAAAGTGAAGATCCTTGTAATAATATGGGCAATCCCCAGACATAGGATCTAAATACTTTTTTACTTCTTTCAACATATGTTTTAATAGCTGACCCCTAGCAATCCCAGGCTTTTCAGTATACTTATGTTTTTGCTTTTTCATATCAATTCTGGTAGACATGGTGCTGAATAAGCCAAAGGCTTGCATGAATGAATTTCTATTTAAAATTAATAGGGCAGTGCCATCATCCATCCTAATGGTCTTATTCAACACATCATAGTGATTGGCTAGGTCTAAGAATAAGTCTACATCTAGGAAGACATCAGTAACAAGTAACCTGGCTAAACCACAGGTCCAAGGGTTTGATACTGGGATAGGTTTATCAGAATTTTTATAAAAATAATTGAAAAGGGAGAAACCTGTTGTCCCTGGAGTCACAGCATCTTGAATGTATTTATACTCATCAATGAGGACATTAGCATTAGCCTTCTTATTCTATGTTGAACTAGGCAGGAGACGGAGGAACTCATCAGAAAAACTCGCCTTTCCCTTTTGCTCCTCCTCACTTCCTCCACTTGTCAAAGAAACACTCATAGCCCCACTCATACTTGCAAAACCTTGGATCTCCTACTCCTTACTGATATTGAAACAAATCTATCTCAGAGATTAGCTGACCGTTCTGTGCACAGTTTTCTAAAATTTAGAACTCTTTGATCAACTCTGGAAATACTGCAAATAGAGAAAAATATCTCTTCTCTCTGAAAAATTAACAACTTGGGCTCTGAAATCTGAAAGCATGGTGAATGAAAATGAATGCACCATCAACTCCTTATAGCCATCATTCAGAGTATGCAGCTCATAATTAGAAAATATCAGTTCTGTCATTAATTTGACATACTGTGAACTTGAATGAAAACCTAGCCGTAGTTCCATGAGCTTGACAAGAAATCAAATTTTGAAAGTGAATCCTTGGAACAATCTTACAACATTCAAAAGAGCTGACATGTCACACTATGATTCGTTAACTGTCTTACATCTCAGCTACTCTTTTTGCATAGTAATCAAAATACAAGTCTGTGATTGGTTACCTGAGTGATTCATGCTGTCACATCATAAACTGCCACCATTTTTTATATTTTGGGATCAGACGACTGCGCGACTGCATATAGTCTGTTTGTCATGGGCCTCTGTCACTAACTCATGGTTTATCTCAAAACATGGTGACAATGTACTTTCTGTCCTTTGGCTAACCCAAGTCACCATCTAGCGATCACATGACCCAACTGAAATCATAGTCACGCATAGTTAACACTAACTCAGTATCCTTTCTGAGACCTGGCGACTAACCATTGCCTTTAACCTTTTACTGTTATCTCCTAGTCGCTGAGTGTTTTTGTTTCATGTTAAGACTATGCGACCACACCTAGTCGCCTGATCGTGGAATACAAGTCCTGGGTGTTTAATTTTATCATAATAGGTTATATGTGCCCCGTTTCCATTTCTAACGACTGCACGACATTAAGAAATCATAGAGTTAGGAGGAATTTTCCCTTTGGGTACTTTTCTTCTCAGACTTTGCGACCACCGTTGGATCCTCTTATTTCTTTATCTTATGGCTGTCGCTCAATCGCTAAATGTTCTTACATACCCCTAAATCTTTCTCAGACATCGCGACTGAAGGAAAAGCACTTAGTCTCAGGGTCACGGAGTCCACTTTCTCCTTCTAGCGACCATGCGATAATTCTATAACATCCACTCACCTTATGACACATGTCACATAGTCATTTGTTCATTTACTACATAATGGAGAACTGAGTCATCATCCTGTTCTGGCGACAACCTGACTACGATTTACTGTAAACCTCAAATGGTCAGTTGCGATGTCTCGGTCAAAATCTCTTAACCATTGTTCCATCTCGAGACCATGTGACTGAAGGCCTTGCTTAACTTTTAACTTTGGATTCATTTGGTGATAAAGCGACATAAGGTAATTGCGAAGTCTAAAGACATTTTCATAACTGTTGAGAATTTCCTGTGATTACCCAACTAAGCAGTGGGTCCCTTCTGCATAATTCTTTATGACATAATTATCTTGCGACTACCTGACATGAAGAAATTGCAGAGTCTCATAATACCAAAGAAATATTCTGAGCTTGAACGAGACCATGCAACTGAAGGAAATCACTAAGTCGGGAAGACTTATGGAATATTCGCTTGGAGTAATGCGACAAGGTGATTTAATTAAACCATATGCCTTAAGTGGATAGAAAAAGTAACATTGAAATAGAAACGACATGACCTAGGGTTTATTTTTCAACGTTTAACACTTGGAAGACCTAGGGTTTTTAGGGTTTGGCAAATTAAGGTAAGTTCAGACCTGAAAACCTAAAAAATTGACACAGGTAAGGGCAAAAGGAATGATAGATAGCTGATTTGGAACCACTAGATCATGGAGAGAAGGACAGGGAGCCAGGAAAACTGCCAAAACAAGAAATACAACCAACACAACCCTTGTCTATCGATCAATAATTTGACTAGGAGGTTGCATAAACCTATACCAAATTTGATAATCAGTCATGTTGATGCAAACACTAAGATGAAAAGCAATAGATATATTTGTACATAGAAAGGTACAAATCTGCACCAAAAATTAGAGACTTTGTATTGCTGATGGATAGGGAAATTCAAGGAATATATTATGCAAAGGGATGGAAAATGATATAGATGATAAAAGAAGGAAAGGTATTTTTTTTGGAATTTTTTTCAAAGGGAGAGATGATCTTATTATCATACAAAGGGGAGATGATTCCATTTTCATATAAAAGGAGAGATTTGCATTATCATAAAGGGAGAGATATGATAAAGGGAGAGATTATTATCTCATTGATAATAAAAGATTATATCATTATCCATGAAGTGAAGTTCTTGAGAATTAGAAGGAAGAGTTAATTAATATTCTAAGGGAAAGAAGTTGATTACATATGAAATATCCATCTAAGGAAGAGAGTTCAAACAAGGAGAAAGATTGTTGTCAAAGGAAAAAGATATTATCAAGAAGAGGAACGGTCAAGGCAGAGCATATATCAAAATAGAGATATCAGATGATATATCTATCCAGAGAAGGGATTGAAGATTGAAGACAACCACTCTGCATGAAACAAATCTAAGCTATTTTTGAGCTTATCGAGAGCCAGACATTTGTAATAGTTACATTAGGAAAGCTTGATGAAATTGTATATTTTATATTGTATTAGTGATAGTATAGTATGATAATGTAGTATGTTGCCATCAATGCCAAAGGGATAGATTGATGACATGTAACTGATTGAATGTTTGAAGATGTTAAGTTGATCACTGAAATGCAAAAGGATAATGCAAGACATTAAATTAGTTAATGGATTGTATTGTCATTGATGTCAGCTTGATATAATCTAATCGGTTATAATCAAAATGCCAAAGACTTTAGAGAATCAAAAAGAAAAAGACTATGATTTCAGTAATGCATAAAAGACAAGCATTCACAATATGACTTCAAACACCAACGGTCAGTGGAACACCGATTGATAGAGATCACTAAAATTCAATTCATAGTGATGCTCGAGAAAGAACACTGACAATAATTACCAACAAGAAGAATCACAAGCATAACTGACGACCAAAAACATAGTGTAAACCGACGGAGAAGCCCAAGGAGAACTAGAGTGTTGACTGAAGATATCAAATATTTAAACACCAAAATTAAATTGAGTTCAGAAACAAAAAATATCTAGCTGGCAAAGCTAAATATAGAGTTAACTGGTAGTTATCTTTTTTTCATCGACAAGATAAAGCTAGAGATAAGTAAGGGATTTGATGTAGCACAAGTATTGCTTCCCCTAGCTACTTCTAGGGTCTCCTAGGCCAATTCTTGATGTACAAGGGTTATTTCACTAACCCTAGGCTCCTTGGGTTTCTTCTCACAATAACCTAACACTTTCAACTAGTGAACACCAACAAAGTAGAATCCAAACTCTTCATGCTCTCTCCTAGACCCAAATTGGTCTTTCTTGCACCATCTACACAATCTAATCCATATGGATCCCAAAAATTACCAAACAGAATGGTAGTCTTCAATATTTTTAATAGGACCAATTTCAATTTCCACAACCTTACTTGGAAGTGTAACCCTAAACAATCCAAATTCCAAGGCAATTTCACCCAAAAGAGGGCTACAAGCTTTAGGCCTAATTAGGCTCTTTTTCTACAATAACTCTTAAAACCTCCAAAAAAGTATGAAAAAAAAATTCATATCCTAATACCCTTTTTAAAAATTCTAATGATTTTCTAGGTCTTATCTCTCAGAGGTGTCTGTATAGTGCGTCCTATATTCATGCCTAAAATTCAGGGTTTTAGGTCTTTGTCACTGTGTGCACAAGAAATGGAACTTCTTGGCTAGCAAAACAACTCCTCCAAACTCATCCTCTGATTTGATGGTTCTTCATTGACTCACCTACCTTCTCAAATCCAATTATTGAATCTATGAATGCTTTCAATCTCTCTATCAAGCTCTGTAATCACTAGTGATCCCTAGCCATGCCACTCTAGCTTGCTTAGGGCATCACCTTAAAAATGGCTTCCATAACTTCCTAGGCCACTCCTACACTATACACAATGTACATGGAGTCTAATCTCATAATGAAAAATCCTGTGCAAGTGCCACTATGGAAAATGGAGTTAAGACCCCATTTGTTCACAATGCTTAGTTCAGGACAGCGATAGTGATGAAAACAAAAGAATTTAAACAAGAAACTAAAAATATTTGATAAAAAAACCTAACACCACACAAAATCTTCTATCAACCTACATTACACAAAACAATGCTCACATAATTGGATTCAATCCATTAAACTATAAGATCACCTCAAAACACCTTAACAGTCAATGTTATTGTCATACACAGTCCGTACACAAAATGTCTCCAACTTTCCAACCCTCTCAAAAAATCAAGGATGGTATTATATAGTTGAACTAGACACTAAGAAATTGAAATCAGACAATTAAGGAACTGAATCCTTTGAAATTGCATTCTTATCATAAAATTTGTCAATGTTGTCAAAGACAACATTGACAACTTTTTGCAACCTTTTAGCTATGGTTTCTAAACTTGGTCTAAACTTGTCCAAAGTTCTCAAAACCCCTAATTATGATGAAATAACAAAAATAAGGACCTCTAGTCCCTTCTTTGACTCATTTGGCCATGAAATATGAAAATCCCCTAATTGGACCTATTAGCTCTTTTTCTTGTATCCCTCGGTTCTAAAAGAGACAATGCAAACAAGACCTGGGGATTTTTGTCTAGCTCACAAGCGTCAGATCATTCCTGTAAACTGAGGGCCAAGAAAAGACTAATTGATGAGGATTTGAGGCCCAAGAAAAGACTAATTGTTCCACACGCTTAGGTGGGTACACCTAAAACAAGATAAAATCTGCATATACAATTACTTACTAGCTAAACCTCATTATGCAGATGTGACCGTGGATAGTTCTCAGACTTATAAAACATGGGAGTTCAACTCAACCAGTCTTATACAGGATCCCACATGTATAATCTGCTAAGAACCAAGGAAAAGGTCAAGGTAACAACAAGGATATTCACACTTCTTCTCTTCAAACCCAGAGGCTCAGGTAGGCTAACCTATCAGATTCACTTCTATAAGGAATCACCAAACATATATGCACTATTCAATGCAAATTGTATATATTTATCCTCTTGAACAGGAAAGCGAAAATGGTTTGAATTAAGGATTTGATGATGAAAACTACAAGACAAGAAAGGACCAGTGCCTTATCTATTGGGCAACAGAGTCAAATGAATACACATTTCTAGAAAACCCTCCAACTCCAAACATACAAAAACCAAGTGAAGTGCCTTACAAATCACTTTTCTCAATCTAATATCCGGACATCAAATTTGTATGCAAATTTTGAACTCTTAGATTTTACCTCTAAGAATTAATCACTCCTTGAAAGAAACTCAGATATAAACTCACGATTACCTTATAATTGGTGCATTAAAATGCCTTACAGATTAACACACAAGAATTGAAACAAGACATACAAAGACATCAACAAATATTTGAACAGGGATTCCATTGTTCTTTTATTGAAGAATCATCTAATTTAGCATGTTTACAAGACAAAGAACACAAAGAGATAAGACTCCATAGCCTAGAAGCTACCCAGCAGCATCAATTTCAACATCCTCTATTACAATGGAGAAAAACCCAAATATAGGAGAAAGGAAAAAAAAAAATTCCATCACCGACACCTGTCTATCTTCATAAAATATCTGCAACTGTTCAAATAGAAACTACAAGAATCTGATTTGATCTGGACTCAAATGGTCTGTAAAATCAGAATCCTCATTCCGAGACCTTTCCAGCGATATATGATACTTGGTATATCGGATAAAATTTTCCCTTTGAATCTTTAATTCCAGTTTTCCTTCCTGTGTAGATTTTCATTTAAAAAATTGATATATTTGCATTAATTCAATAGTTTGACTATTGAATAATATTTCAATTTAATGTTTTAATCTCACGGATTCAATAGCCTTTTAAATATCATGTTAAAACCCTTTTTCAAAAATGACACGGGGCAGCCTTTGATTTGCCTATAGATCCACTGGGTGCCATGTGTCTGAAGTGCCAAGTGGGCCAATGGCTTATTTTCTTAATGGTTAGATGGTGAGCATCTTCCCATTAAGGCAATAAGCAAAACCTTAGATCCTTTTGAAGTTGCACACTAGTTAACCCACTTCCTTTTGTGATGGATTTAATTAATTAATTTAATTAATTCATTTTTCCTCACAATGCACCAGCATGTGACACTTGTCGCAAGGGCTTATTTGCTTATAGGTTAGATGGTGTGCATCTTTCCATTAAGCCAATAAGCAAACCCTTGGATTTTGTGGAAG
>MU224564.1:3519332-3574932 GCA_018584345.1 Thuja plicata | reverse complement strand
ATGGAAGTAGTCCAAGAAACGCATCTGAATTGAGGAAGATAGATAAAGGAGAAATAAGTAGTGCTGAAGCTGAGGATTTTGTAGAACACTTGAAGAACATCCATGAGGAAGTGAGGAAGCACATTACTAGAATGAATGCATAGTATAACACTAAGGCAGATAAGAAAAGGAGACATAAGGAATTTCAGGTTGGGGATGAAGTCATGGTTCACTTATGGAAGGAGCGGTTTCCATTTGGTACATATAACAAGCTGAAAATGAAGAAGTTTGGACCATGTAAGATACTGAAGAAGCATGATTCAGGAAATGCATATGAGGTAGAATTGCCTAGTGAGCTGAATATTTCACTAGTATTTAATATTTTAGATTTGACAGAGTATCATGAAGGAGGTGTTGAAGATGAGATCACGGCGGCACAGTGGAGTATTCCAGCAAGTAGTTCAGATACCAAGGAGATTGAAGACATACTAGACAGTCGTGTTGGTAGAAGCACAAGGAACATGACATATGAAGAATATCTGGTCAAGTGGAAAGGATGACCTGTTGAAGATTCATCATGGCTAACAAAGGAGGAGGTTAACCATCTTGGTTTTCCTCTGCACACCTAAGTCATGATAGGGTCACTTCTCAAATTACCCCAGGTGTTTGATGCAGGAGCATCCTGGGTGTAAGGGCTATCTTGCATCACCCAAAAATATTTTTGTTTGCTTTTCAATAAGGGCTATCTTGTGCAGAGCTACTATCTATGGAAACTTGCTATTTTTAGTAAGTTGGTCATATGATCTTAGAATGTTCTGATTTCACATGTGGAGTTTCATCTCAGTCTTATCAGCCTACCAGTAAAGTTTCATGGCTAGATCAGGTCTATTTTAGAAGATATTAAAGATTTTCGGTATTGGTAGAAGGGTATAGAAACTTTGAACTCAGTTTTGAAGGCTTTAGAGGCCCCGAATGAGGTCAAAAACTTGGGTGATGGGCACTTGCATTGTATATGCCTGTAGATCACTTCATGGCCTTTCTGGATTGGGGTCATAATAGTCAATCGGGTCAACTGGCAATGACTTATGGTCTTTGGAAGTTGGGTCACTTAAAATGGCATAAAATGATTTTTCTTCAAAATTTTTGTTCAGGTTTGAAAAGCTATTTTGAGCCAACTATGATGTAATAAATTGTAAAATAAAATAATTCTAAGTTTGGTCGGCCCTATGGGCTAAATTTTTGGAACCTTCTCGGGCAGTGGAACTTGCCTATATAAAGAAGGCCCGTAGTGTTGTCTGGGGCAGTTCTGGGAGATCTGGGTAATAATTCGAGGCTTTGTCCTACATAATATTGTAAGGGGAATGCCCATGTGGCTTTGCATATTGTAATTCTGAAAGTTTGTATTTCCACATTTGTGGAGATAATAAGAAGCCCATTTTCTGTTCTTGCAAATTGTTGTTGCTTCTCTATTTCTGTTATGTATTTGTGGCATTATGGGGAGCACCCTTTATCAAAACAAAACCCTTAGGATCTGAGACCTGGAAAAATTGAAGTAAATTTTATCTACAATTCAGGGCAACCATTTTCTTGATGTGACCAATCATAGTGCTCAAGATATATCCTCACAAACAACACTTCCGACCAAGCTGTGCAACTGATTTGCATCAAATTGTTAGAAACTGCAAACGGAATCGGATTGGCAAATTGGACAAATGGATTCATCATGGCCTGAAAATAATTAGGATAGCACATTGCCATGCCTAGAATACAAGGGAGCATTCAATTATCCATTTCACTCAACCAGGTGTGAAATTGTAAGACCTCAAAGTAGGTCACTTAGAAATTTGCATTTGGCAGTTTGGCACACTGATAGAAACTGCAAATGGAATGGGCTTAGCAAACTAACCAAATGGACTTGTCATAACTTGATGATGGATACTCAAGAAGTATTGGACCTCTATAATGGAGTACAAGAGAAATTTTTTCAATTAGGTCACAAGGTCAAAAGTTAGAGTCAGTCAAACAGGGCTACTCAGAATTTTGATCAATTACATAATGCATGACAACAACAAACTACCAACTTTGAGGGGTTTGAAAAGTAGTCGGAACATATCAAAATGACTTGGGATTTGAAACATAGGTTATTTGATATGCATACTAAACATCCCAAAAGTGGTAGGCCATGAAACTCAACAGAACACAAGATATACCAATGCGAACTGGGTCTGTTACAACAAATTGACACGGGCAAAAATGCAGATTTTGACAAGTGCTCAAACCAAGACATCACGAGACAACTCAAAACTTGAAATTAATGAACCAGGATGTCTTCATATTCCTAGAAAAGAGTGATTAGCACCTTACATGCATGGTAGACCTCAGAATTTCATCAGGGCAAATAGGCTCAAAAATCACTTTAGGGGGTCAAAATGCAAAATTTTAACATGGTACTTCAAAAACCCTTCTTTTTTTCAGTCCCAACAGTGGCTCTGACTGTGGACACGTGCCCCATGCAGGCATGTAGAGGACTTTAGAATCTCATGGTATAGTAGACCACCCAAAAAGAACATCAGACTTTCTACTTTCACTTTCTTTCTCTTCTCTTTTAAAACTTACTCCAAAAAAAGGGAATCTCTTTATTCGAAAGAAAACACACCACACGACTAAAAGGGAAAGAAAGAAACTATACAAACATGAAGCTTATTTACAAAGGCTCAAGGCCCCAAAATAGGATTCATCTCTTACCTCTATCAAACATATTATTTTCATCTCCAAACATCCAAGGTAAATTGAGGCTATCATATCCATTCACTTGATAAAAAATGTTGCCCCGAAACTTCAACATGTCAAACAAAAAGTAATCAAAAAACTCACCTTCACTTGGCAAAGAAAAAGAACTAAATCACTACATATGTTAATCACTATATGATATCACAACATCACATCCTTGAAGATCACTATCTTTCTGAAACAATGAACATTCCATCTCACTCTCATGGCTGGAAACATACGTGTTCACTCCAACACATGCCTGGATATCAAAGAAAAAAATTTCATATTCAACCTCATATGTATCATGCAAAGAATCAGGGGAAGCATGATGAACCATAACCTTTGATTTCATACTTAGTTTACATGAAAAACTTCATTCATTTTCAGATTGTAATAGTTCTCAAGATCAACATTGGAGGAAGATTGATTAGAGTGAAAGGAAACTGAATCAGTCATTTCATCCTGGCTCTCATAGTTCTTCTTTTCATAATCTGATATATCATTTAGATCAACTAAATTTTCACTCATGTCCTCATACAAAGGATTAGAAAATACATGGAAAACCTTTTTAAAATCAGGATAACAAAGCATTGGCTGATTCACATCTATTGCTTTATCAAAGAGTGAGTTAGAAACTTCATTAAACCCATCATCAATTTCTGAATTGTAACCATCACCAAGGATGCAACATTCTGAATCAGCATCATTATGAGTTGAACAATCATCATTTCTATGAATTTGAGAAGAAGCACAACTATATCTATCATTTTTTAAAAGAAAATCCTCAATGATCTCATCAAAATAATCAACTATATGAAAAGGTGTTGGTACATCATATGCACATCCATTTTCAAAATTTGACAATTCTTTATCCTTTTCTTCTACAAATTCCTCACAAATGCTTCCTTGAACACCCCCATTTAATGACATGGACTGAAAACAATCTTCCATATTTGAAACAAGGACTAAAACTTTGTGGCTCATGTCTTTTTGTGCAAGGAAATCACTGCAGCAACTTTTATCTAAGTCATAATCACTCTCTTGGTGCTCATCAAAGTCTTCCTTAAGTTGAGAAAAGAAGTCTGCATTATTGTACTGAATAGAAGACAAATCTACAGAATGAAAGGAATAATTATTTACTAAAGATTCATCTTCATCAATCTGATGTTCATCTACTTCATCATCCGCATAATAAGATACAACATCATCATTATAAGATCTAGATTCAACACCATCTTCATAAGAACTAGATTCAACATCATCTATACTTTCAAGTTTAGATTTCTCAATTTCATTAGTCCATCTTTTAACATGTTCAGATGCCTCTTCTCTAAGAGATACTGACCAATCAAGCGATTCTGGCACACAAAGCTCTAGAAATAATTGCACCCACTCTAATTCTGGAAAGTCAATATCAGCTATAAGCTTATCAACTACACTAGAAAACCTTTGATAAAATGAATATGCTGATTCCTTTTTTCTATATCCTACCCTTTCTATCAAAATCAATAGGGCCTTTTCTTGGATCTCTTGATCTATTAATGCAATAATCACTTTTCTACTAGCAATTTCAAGATCTTGCTTGTCAATTTCAAATCTAGAAAACATATCTCCCTCCATGAGAGTTGGAATTTCCATTTGAACTATTTATTCAACAATACATTCCATTCTTGAAAAATATTTATATCTGATTTCAAAACCATCACTTCTTAAAAAAAAAACAAAGTATACTTCTGATTTCTAAATTTGAACTTTCAATACAGAAGTATGGCAAGACTTAAATCTGTTTTCCCCTTCTTTCTAGTGACTTATTCACCTTTTAAGGGACTTTTCTTTTCAACAAATAAGAGGATTACCTGGATAAAATTTGCAGCAGCTACTCGTTTGCTTCTTGATTTGAAACACTGTGGATTCATAGCCTTTTGTGTAGCTTCATCAGGTTATTTCTTTGTAGAGTCGCCATCTCCTTGCAGAGGAGAACTTTCAAATAGCAATAGCTGTTTTCCAAATTCTTTTTAATTCTGAGTTCATTCTGACCAGCAAAGTCACACAGTCTTTTTCTTCCTTTTGCTGCAAACAGAAACACACTGTCCAGGCTATTCACACACAGAGATCTGAAAAAATTTCAGATTCCTTTTCTTGACACTCTTTCTTAAAATAAGATTCAGAACATTGATTCAGCCAAGCAAGGAAACAAACATCTTAAACTTGCTGATCTTAAACATCAAATCACAACTGATAATCAGAAATTACACTGGCACAAAACAACTAGGATTCTTCAAATTGAAATAGAGTTGCCACCCATAACAAGCATGGGATTAAGATTCACAATCTAGTCCAGAAATGGATAATGAACAATTAGTCATCACAGACTTTACAAGCATCCATTTTTGACCAGCGGAGTCGCCATTTTGTTAGTGTGACTCAGATGGGCAAAACTCAACTGAAATTTGATTTAACTTTTAAAATATAACACCAGGGATTCTGATTTCTTCAAAAAGATTTTTTCATCTTACTTCCCCAGTAGAGTCACCATTTTGTTAGGTGACTCAGATGGGAAAAACTCTTTCTCTGGTAATTATGAATACTTGTCTGCAACCAGATTCTGGGATACCTTTTAAATATGATATTTAAACAACTTTTTCCCCAGTAGAGTCACCATTTTGTTAGCTCTTTTTCTTGTATCCCTCGGTTCTAAAAGAGACAATGCAAACAAGACCTGGGGATTTTTGTCTAGCTCACAAGAGTCAGCTCATTCCTACAAACTAAGGGGCAAGAAAAGACTAAATGATGAGGATTTGATCCTCCTTCTACTTCGAGTTCCACACACTCTGGTGGGTGCACCTAAAACAAGATAAAATCTACACATACAATGACTTACTAGCTAAACCTCATTATGCAGATGTGACCGTGGATAGTTCTTAGACTTATAAAATATGGGAGTTCAACTCAACCAGTATTATACAGGATCCCACCTGTATGATCTGTTAAGAACCAAGGAAAGGGTCAAGGTAACAACAAGGATATTCACCCTTCTCTTTGAACCCAGAGGCTCAGGCAGGCTAACCTATTAGATTCACTTCTATAAGGAATCACCAAACATATTTACACTATTCAATGCAACTTGTATACATTTATGCTCTTGAATAGGAAAGGGAAAATGGTTTGAATTAAGGATTTGATGATGAAAACTGCAAGAGAAGAAAGGATCAGTGCCTTATCTATTGCAAAATAGAGTCAAATGAATACACATCTCCAGAAAACCCTCCAACTCCAAACATACAAAAACCAAGTGAAGTGCCTTACAAATCACTCTTCTCAATCCAATACCCGGACATCAAATTTGTATGCAAATTTTGAACTCTTAGATTTTACATCTAAAAATTAATCTCTCCTTGAAAGAAACTCAAAGATAAACTCACAATTACCTTATAATTGGTGCATTAAAATGCCTTATAGATTAACACACAAGAATTGAAACCAGACATACAAAGACATCAACAAATATTTGAACAGGGATTCCATTATTTTTTTATTGAAGAATCATCTAATTCTGCATATTTTCAAGACAAAGAACACAAGAGATAAGACTCCATAGCCTGGAAGCTGCCCAACAACATCAATTTCAACATCCTTTGTTACAGTGGAGAAAAAACCAGATATAGGAGAAAGGAAAAAACAAAATTCCATCACCGACACCTGTCTATCACCAGAAAATATCTACAACTGTTCAAATAGAAACTACAAGAATTTGATTTGATCTAGACTCAAATGGTCTAGAAAATCAAAATCCTCATTCCGAGACCTTTCCGGCGATATATAATAGTTGGTATATCAGATAAAATTTGCCCTTTGAATCTTTAATTAAATAGTTTGACTATTGAATAATATTTCAATTTAATGTTTTAATCTCACGGATTCAATAGCCTTTTAAATATCATGTTAAAACCCTTCTTCAAAAATGACACGTGGTAGCCTCTGATTTGCCTACAGATCCACTAGGTGCCATGTGTCTAAAGTGCCAAGTGGGCCAATGGCTTATTTGCTTAATGGTTAGATGGTGAGCATCTTCCCATTAAGCCAATAAGAAAAACCTTAGATCCTTTTGAAGTTGCACACTAGTTAACCCACTTCCTTTTGTGATGGATTTAATTGATTATTTCAATTAATTCATTTTTCCTCACAATGCACCAGCATGTGACACTTGTCGCAAGGGCTTATTTGCTTATAGGTTAGATGGTGTGCATCTTTCCATTAAGCCAATAAGAAAACCGTTGGATTTTTTGGAAGATGTAACCTTTTTAACTCTTTGCCATTTGTGATGAATTTAATTGATTATTTCAATTAATTCATTTTTCCTCACAATGCACCAGCATGTGACACTTGTCGGAAGGGCTTACTTGCTTATAGGTTAGATGGTGTGCATCTTTCCATTAAGCCAATAAGCAAACACTTGGATTTTGTGGAAGATGCACACTTTTTAACTCTTTGTTGAAAGAATTTCAAAAATAAAAAATATCATGAAATCTGCATATCTCACCAGAATGTGCCAAGTCTTACCCTCTAATTGGTCCATAGGTCAACTTGGTGCCACATGTCGATTTCTGATTGGTGCCTTTGAACTGCACTACAATTGTGCCATTTGGCGCCTACTGGGTGCCACGTGGCATCCTCTAATTCACTGACCGCCAACTGGGTGCCAACTGGGTGCCCCTTGTCATTTTTGCTTTTGGGATAACATTTTTGAGAGTTTTTTAAATCTTTATGCATTTTTGAGAAAAATTAGGGTAGGGCCCACCGCATGTACTGAGCCCTCTAGCTAGCCAAGAGGCCCACCATGGACTTCCTTTCTTTTCACTTCATATTACATACTAAGTCATTTAGTATATAAAGTCTAAATATGACCAATGCACAGGGAATGTGGGATCAAACATTTTCACTTTTTAAGCCTGGAAGCTCCTTCTTTATACCTACGCGGCCTTCTCTACGCATTGGCTATTTGCATATCATTTAAAACTTTTAAAACCCTCTTACCTTGGGCACAACAACCTTACCAATCTCCACCACATCATAAACTATATAAGGCACATATGCATTTGCTCAAAACATCAACACCTCCATCTTTTATGCTACGCGTGGGCAGCTCCATTCAAAATTTCATGTAGTGGGCTCCGTTGGCATTTAAGTTCCAATAGCATAGAACAACATAGATCCCTGACCACTTTGCAAACTTCAAGTTTTCTTTTATCCCTTCAGATGCTGCGCAGCTACTCCCACATCTAGCACAACTTTTAGAATTTTACACCTGCCAATTTCATTGGCTATGAACTTCAAATGCAATTGCTATTAATTCAAAAAATTTGATTTCTTAAACATTATTTACAGCCTATCCTCGTCCTTCAGCGCGTGTTCTTTTGAAGACTTACATCTGCAAATTGCATTACTTGAAGTTTCTAATGCCTAATCAACAAATTCATTTTGTACATATCCTGCAGTCATCGCATGCCATGAGATGGCATCTCATTGAGGCATCTATCAAACAACTAACATGCCTTGTCTATTCTGCCACATTTGCATTGGTCTGGAGCATACCGGTAGGGTCATTAAATCTGGCTTTACATCTGCCGATTACCTTGCTTGAAATGATTTGTGGAATGTGGCTTTACACCTGTGGATTGCACTAGCTTGAGAGTTTTTGTGGAATATGGATTTACACCTGTGGATTGCATTGCTAGAAAGTTTCGACAGCCTTATCAACAAATGCATTTTGAACATACACTGCAATCATCGCATGCCTTGTCAATACTTCCACATTTCCATTTGCAGGCAGGGAGTATGCAGGCAAGGTTTGTGTTGGACAGCAGGGGCTCGATGCCAGATACAAGTCCCCATTCATTCTTGGGCTGCATTCTTCATTCAAAATAAATGGTTTTAAAATATTCAAACTTTGCCTTCTTCACGCGCATCCATGGAGGTGTTTACATGTTAAGATGTAAAGCCAAATTTAATTTTGATTCCCCTTCTATGCTGAATTCATTTTCTTGAAATGTTCCAAATGTCTTGATCTGAAGATGGAGAAATACAGAATCAACTACGCTTCTTGGACACTAGAGTAATCAATGATAGCGAATTTTGAGAAAGTTGTGCTACAAAGATTGCTGCTCCAGACTTGGCAATCAGAGGCCCACAAATAAGTACACAAGTAATGGTATTGCATCATGCTCCATAGTTAGATGTTGTATTCTTTTATCTGAAGGAATTGTAAAGCGAATCAAGGTTTTAGGAAATTGTTGATAATACCCAAAACAACAACCTTTTACCCTCTTTGAGTGATATTGAAAGAAGTTTCACCAAAGAAACAATGTGAGTTTTTTCAAGTTATCAACCCTGAAACTATATTCATCTTCAATTTTCCCCAAACATAGTCCATTTTTCCATTTGATCAAGAAGAATTAAGTTGGCAGTGAATAAAGAAACCTTTTATACTTCTGCAAAACTGATTTCATTAATGACAACTAGCCTTTGGGGCTGGCCTTAAAAACTGACAAAAAAAAGTAACCGGGACATGGCGATGGGCACACACTTCATGTGATTGACATTATTCCATACTGCAAAGCAGAAAATGATGAAACCCAATAGGTGAAAAGATTTTAATCGCACAAGTCACCTCTTTACAACAATTATGCAAATCACCTTGTCAGATAGCGGTAAACGCATTTGGTTTTGACTTTGAAAACAAGTCAAATGACCTCCTGAGAAGTCAAGCCTCTGGATACTGGAAGTATGTGATATGGAGAATACATATTCAGAAGGTTTCCTCTTGAAAATCATCTAGGCACATTTGGCGGACCCTCAAAAGTAGCCACTTGGAAATGCAGAAAATCGAAAACATAGGGAATAATGATTTCTACAAATGAAAAGCATCTTGGAAAGTGTGCAAACAGAACCCTCAGGATCTGAGACCTAGAAAAATTGAAGTAAATTTTGTCTACAATTTAGGGAAACCATTTTCTTGATGTGACCAATCACAGTGCTCAAGATATATCTTCGCAAATAGTGCCTCCAACCAAGCTGTGCAACTGATTTGCATCAAGTTGTTAGAAACTGCAAACGAAATCGGAATGGCAAATTGGACAAACAGATTCATCATGCCCTGAAAATAATCAGGATAGCACATTTCCATGCCTAGAATATAGGGGAACATTCAACTATCCATTTCACTCAACCAGGTGTGAAATTGCAAGACCTCAAAGTAGGTCACTCAGAAATTTGCATTTGGCAGTTTGGCACACTAATAGAAACTGCAAATGGAATGGGCTTAGCAAACTGACCAAATGGACTTGTCATAACTTAATGACAGATACTAAAGAAGTATTTGAACTCTATAATGGATTAAAATATTAATTTTTTCAATTAGGTCACAAGGTCAAAAGTTATAATCAGTCAAACAGGGCTACTCAGAATTTTGATCAATTACACAATGCATGACAACAACAAACTACCAACTTTGAGGGGTTTAAAAACTAGTCAGAACATATCAAAATGACTTTGGATTTGAAACATAGGTTATTTTATATGCATAATAAACATCCCCAAAGTGGTGGGCCATGACGCTCAATAGGACACAAGATATACTAATACGAACTGGGTCTGTTACAACAAATTGACACTTGGGCAAAAAAGCAGATTTTGACAAGTGCTCAAACCAAGACATCACGAGACAACTCAAAACTTGAAATTAATGAATTGGGATGTCTTCATATTCCTATACAAGAGTGATTAGCACCTTACATGCATGGTAGACCTAAGAATTTCATCAGGGCAAATAGGCTCAAAAAGCAGTTTAGGGGGTCAAAATGCAAAATTTTAACATGGTACTTCAAAAACCCTTACGGATTTTTTCAGTCCCAAAAAGACCTAAATGGACACAAAGGTCTCTAAGCACCTAACGAGACACATCCTACTACTTAACACTCCACACACTATGACTGTTGGTCCCTTTATTCACCTAGTGGTCTTGCTAGAACTACTACAAGCCAAAACAAGGAAGAAGCAAACCCTAGGTTACATTGTATCAACTAGTCCACCTAGGTACTCCTACACCATTCTCCCCCAAAAGGAAAAGCTATGTTACTCTTGTGGACACTAGATCCTCTGAGATGCCCACCTTCTTGAAATCTACCTCTACAATCCATGAGGCCTTTGACTCTGGTCTATCTTTCCATTTAATCAAATGTTCCATGTGGACTTTGTGTCTAGTAGTCTTCTTATCCCAGGAGTCTAGAACTCTTTCAGCCACCATATTTAACTTTGGAGGTAAGACAACAACCTCCACATCATCACTGACCCCTTGACTATTTGGATTGATCTCATCTACTGGACCTCTGAACTGGATTAAGTCTTGAACATTAAATACTGGAGATATGCTCAAGTCTATTGGTAAGTCCACTTTATAGGCATTAGCCCCATATTTTTCCAAGGTCCCACCATCTTCATCTGAATCTTGGTACGGAAACCCTTCTATAACTTGGACTTGTTCAAGTGAACCATGACATAGTCAGCAACTACAAACTGAACATCCCTTTTCTCATCAACTTTTTCTTTCAACTTATGTCGACTCTCTTGGATCTACTTCTTAACTTGGTCTTGTATCTCTTTCATGGTATGGGTGAAGTCCTCTGCATGGCCACTTCTATACTCCATCCCATAAATATATCTAAGGGTGCATGCCATAAACAACCTCAAATGGGCTCTTTCCTGTCATTCTATTCTTGCTATAATTGGAAGCATATTCTGCTTGTGGAATGACCACATCCCAAGTCTGCCCATAATCCTTAGTTAGGAACCTTAATAGGTTACCCAACACCCTATTTACCACCTTAGTTTGGCCATCAGTCTGAGGGTGGTAAGCAGAACCAAAAGAGAGGTTAGTGTCCAATCTTGTCCACAGTGTTCGCCAAAAATGGCTCACAAATTTCACATCCCTGTCAGAGGATATACTCAAAGGAAAACCATGAATCCTCACAATCTCCTTAAAAAAAAACAATGTGGCTAGCATCATTAGTTGTTTTACATGGGATGAAATGCCCCATTTTAGTAGTTCTATCAACAACTACATAAATGTTGTCATACCCTTTTTTAGTTTTGGGTAAGCCCACAATAAAATGTATAATCACACACTCCCATGTCCTATTAAGGACTGGTAGAGGTTGATACAATTCTACATTACTCATTTCTCCTTTTGCCTTCATGCAAACAACACACTTCTCCACATACTTGGTGACATATTTCACCAACTTTGGCCAATGGTAGAACCTTTGGATTAATTCCAAGGTCTTGTCCTTACCAAAATGACCACTTAGAGAACCATTATGTTTCTCTTGTATGAGGTTCATCCCTATTGACCCTTTGGGTACACACAACTGATTATCCTTGAACAAAAATCCATTCTGTAAAGTAAAATCAGAGAACTTTCTATGAAAATTATTTTCAAAATCAACACATACCTTATAGGCCTCACCAAAATCCTCATCTAATTTGTATAGATCTCTAAAAATTTCAATCCCAATGCTATTCAAGTGGACTTCTTGCACTATCAACAATCTCCTGCTTAAGGCATCTGCCACCTTATTAATTTGACCCTTCTTGTGCTTTATAGTAAAAGTAAATTCTTGCAAGTACTCCATCCACTTCAAATGCCTATTTCTTAGCTTTTCTTGAGTGTTGATTTAACTAAGATCCTGATTGTGAGTAAATACTACAAACTCCTTAGGCAAAAGATAGTGCCTCCATTTTCTCAAAGATTGGAATAAAGCATATAGTTCCAAATCATAAGAAGAATACTTCTTCTTAGCCTCATTCAGTTTTTTACTAAAGAAGGAAATAGGCCTACCTTCTTGACTCAATACCCCTCCTACTATCATTCCACTAGCATTACATTCAATAGTAAACAAATTCTCAAATCTTGGCAATTGTAGGACTGATTGAGTAGCCACTTGTTTCTTTAACAACTCAAAGGCTTTCTCTACTTCTACTATCCATCTGAACTTAGTTTTGGCCCCATCCTTTATAGTATCCATCAAATGTGCACATATCCCACTAAAATTTCTAATAAAATTCCTATAAAATTGGGCAAGGACATGGAAACTCCTTACCTTAGTGGCTATGGTAGGTGGAGGCCAGTTTAGGATGACAGAAACTTTGTCTTTGTCCATTTTCAAAGACCCCTTGGACACTACAAAGCCCAAGTAGACTAGTGCTTGTTTGAAGAACTCACATTTCTCGAGGTTGATAGCCAATTTCTCCTTGTGGAAACTTTTCAACACTTCCTCAACATGTCTGATATGCTCCTCTCTTGTCTTGCTAAATATTAGTATATCATCAAGATATACCACCACAAACTTCCTTGTGAAGTCCTTGAGCACTTCATTCATGAGCCTCATGAATGTGCTCAGAGAATTTGAGAGACCAAATATAATGACAAGCCATTCATATAACCCATATGTGGTCTTGAATGTCATTTTCCATTCATCACCTTCCTTCACCCTGATTTGGTGATAACCAATTTTTAAATCCATCCTTTTAAAGTATATTGCCCCTCCTAGGAAATCCATAAGATCCTCTATCCTAGGTATATGGAATCTATACCTTATTGTGATCCTATTTATAGCCCTTGATTCTATGCATAATCTCCACTTTCCCCCCTTCTTGGATGCTAAAACAATCGGGACTGCACAAGGGCTAATACTCTTCTTGATCAAGCCTTGATCTAAGAGTTCCTACACTTTCCTAGCTACCTCCAAACTCTGATCTAGAGTCATCTTGTATGCTGCCTTGTTGGGAAAATATTCCCTTGGCACAAAGTCTATTTGATTATTTATAACCCTCTTAGGTGGTAGGGTTGCAAGGGTGCCATCACTCACTATGTCCTTGTACTTCTCAAGTAATTCTTGCACTTCCATTGGTAATGTCTCCTTCACTAATTGTTCCTCTTCATTAACTCTTAGCACAATAGCATAGCCTTCCCCATCATCATCCTTGATGTCATTTACAAAATCCTTACCACTGCATAACATAACACTAGGAGTTTTGGTCTGTGGTTCCTCTTCCTCTACCAAAGACTGAATTTTGAAAGTCTTTCCTCCTTTCTTGAATTTGATGGAGTTCTCCTTCCCATCATACA
Source organism: Thuja plicata (assembly GCA_018584345.1). Lineage (NCBI taxonomy): Eukaryota > Viridiplantae > Streptophyta > Pinopsida > Cupressales > Cupressaceae > Thuja > Thuja plicata. The sequence goes on along the minus strand of MU224564.1, from coordinate 3,560,999 downwards.
CTGATCCATTATCAAATTTCCAAGGCCTCCCAAGAATCAAATGACAAGCATCCATTAGTAGGATATCACAAAGCAATCTGTCCTTGTACCCTGCTATTGAGAACTCTACCCATTTTTTCTCATTGACCAACACACTTTGGCCTTTGTTGAGCCATGTCACCTTATAAGGATTCACATGGGTTATCTTGGCTAGCTTAAATTTTACTACTTCCTCCTCTGAAATGACGTTATCTATGGATCTAGAGTCCATAATTACCTTACATACCTTACCAAGGATCTTGCATCTGATTATAAACAATGACCTCCTGTGTTTGGGATCATCCTTGATTGGTTTCCTTATTATTACCCTTCTAAACATTAATTTCTCACCCATCTCTGATTCTAGATGGTCTACCTCAGTTGTTTTGACACTTGAAATGTCCTCATGTGCATATGCTACCCTTTTGTCACTATTTTCTACAGAAGGTTTTTCATGACATCTATAGGATGGATGGCCTAATTGTCCACACTAATAACATTTCATGGTTGCAAAATAGGAACTACTCCTACCTCCTCTTCCTCTGTTAGGACCACCATGATTACCCCTGACTCTGTTATAGCTTCCTCTTGAACTACTTTCAGTCTGCTTCTCTGTCAACTTGTTCTCTCCTTGGGATCTTTGTTCACTACTACTGCCTTGGTAGATTCGTCTTTGACCCCTTTGGTCTCTCTCTCTTCCTCTCTTGTTATTTTTGTTCTTGAAAGTAGTATCTCCTTTCTTCTTATTCTTTTCTTCCACTTTTATAGCCAATTGATGACACTTTTGAATAGTAGTAGGTGTCTATAGGCTGATCTCTTCTTGGATGTTCCACTTCAATCCACCCAAGTATCTAGCCACTTTGATTGACTCTTATTCCTCCAATTTAGACCTTAGACGCAATCTTTGGAATTCCTCAGTATATGAGGCCACATCTATGTCTTTCGATTTCAAGTTTTTTCTCTTCCTATGGAGTTGGATTTCATAATCCTCTGGAAGATAGTTTTCCTTTAGCTTGGTCACCATAGCATTCCAATTTTCTATTGGTTGCTTTCCCATACTTACCCTCTCATCCTGAAGGTATTTCCACCAAGTCAAAGGTGACCCTCTAAGTCTATACTTGGCCACTTTGATCTTTTGGGCTTCACTTATCTCCTCACACTCGAAGTGATTCTCCATTTCTTCAAATTCAATCCATGACTATCTCAATATCCATCTTTCCTCCAAAAAAAGGTATTCCTTCCAATGATTTTCCAATTAATGCCTTCATGGCCTTCAAGAAAGGTTCCTCATTCAATACTATATTTGGTTCAAGGATGAAGTCTTCCTCTTCAATATTTTTTCCTACCCCTACTACTAGTTTCAGCTTCAAAGTCTTTCTTACTAGCAACATCTGCTAATTCTTCCATCTTTATCCTCATTTCCTCCAAGGTACCCTCAAGGAGTCTATTTTTCTCCTTTTTCTCTTCCATGTCCTTGGATAATTATGCATTTGTCACCATCTTTGTAGAACCACAAGATTCCACTTCTAACATAAACTAGTCTTCTCAAGTTTCTCAACTTGCTCTGATACCACTCTGATGTAGCACTAGTCTTGCTTCCCCTAGCTTCTTCTATGGTCTCCTAGGCCAATTCCTGACCTACTAGGGTTCTTTCACTAACCCTAGGCTCCTTAGGTTTCTTTTCAAAAGAACCTAACACTTTAAACTAGTGAACACCAACAAGGTAGAATCCAAACTCTTCATGCACTCTCATAGACCCAAATTGGTCTTTCTTGCACCATCTGCACAATCTGATCCGAATGGATCCCAAACATTAAAAAATGGAAAGGTAGTATTCAAGATTTTTAAGATGACCAATTTAAATTTCCACAACCTTACTTGTAAGTGTAACCATACATGAGTTCCAAATTCCAAGGCAATTTCACCCAAAAGAGGGCTACAAGCTTTAGGCCTAATTAGGATTTTTTTTTGCAATAACTCTTAAAACCTCCAAAAAATTATGAAAAAAAACTTCATATCCTGATACCCTTTTTCAAAAGCCTAAGGATTTTCTAGGTCTTGGCTCTCAGAGGTGTCCATACAGTACCTCCTATATTCATGGCTAAAATTCAGGGTTTTAGGTCTTTGTCACTATCTGCACAAGAAATGGAACTTCTTGGCTAGAAAAACAAATAATCCAAACTCATCCTCTAATTTTAGGGTATTCATTGACTCACATACCTTCCCACATCCACTGATTGAAGCTATGAATTCTTTTAATCCCTCTAGCAAGCTCTATAATAATTGGTGATCCCTAGCCATGCCACTCTGGCTCGCCTAGGGAATCACCTTAAAAATGTCTTCCATAACTTCCTAGGCCCCTCATAAACTATACACAATGTACATGGAGTCTAATTTCATAATCCAAAAGCCCATGCAAGTTCCACAGTGGAAAATGGAGTTAAGACCCCATTTGTTCACAGTGATTAGTTCAGGACAAGGATAGTGCTGAAAACAAAAGAATTTAAACAAGAAACTAAAACTATTTGATAAAACAAAATAACACCATAAAAAATATTCTATCAACCTACATTACATAAAACAATGCTCACAAAATTGGATTCAATCTATTAAACTATTAGATTACCTCAAAACACCATAACAGTCACTGTTATTGTCATACACAGTCCGTACACAAAATTTATCCAACTTGCCAACCCTCTCAACAACTCGAGGATGGTATTATATAATTGACCCAAACACTAAGAAACTAAATTCAGATAGTTAAGGAACTTAATCCTTCGAAATTGTATTCTTGTCATAAAATTGTCAATGTTGTCAATGACAACATTGACAACTTTTTGCAACTTTTTAGCTATGGTGTCTAAACTTGGTCTAAACTTGTACAAAGTTGTCCAAACCCATAATTATGATGAAATAACAACAAATAGGACCTCTAGTCCCTTCTTTGACTCATTTGGCCATGAAATACCAAAATCCCCTAATTGGACCTAAATGGACACAAAGGTCTCTAAGGACCTAACAAGACACATCCTCCTACTTAACACTCCACACACTAGGACTCTTGGTCCCTTTATTAACCTAGTGGTCTAGCTAGAACCACTACAAGCCAAAACAAGGAAGAAGAAAACCATAAGTTACATTGTATCAAGTAGCCCACCTAGGTGCTCCTTTACTAGGATTTAAAGCTTGTTTTGTCTAGTTGGCAAGAAGAACTTTGCGAGATAAAACATGAGTTTTTCTTTAAATTTAATTGGCTAGAATTGTGGATCACACCAAGATAAATAAAATCAAGAACCTAATAATGGTGATATCATGTATATAAAGAGACAAATCAATTCATTACGAATTGGTGTGGTGGGTTAATGAATGAAAAGAGGATACTAAAGAGAAACTAATGAAGAGCAACTTCATACAGTCCTAATCAACAAGCTCAGGAAAGAGATAAATTTTTCTATAGACACCGAGAAATAGAGAACAACATCAATGAGTAGAATCAAAGTGGAGAAAAGGTATAAACTGAGATATATTGATCATAATAGTTTTATGAGATTACAATAGATCTTAAAATCTGCAAGTATAAGTTGTATATGTTAACAGATCGTACTATTTTAGTTTAACCATTGATTCAAAAATTCTCTTAACCAAGTGGGATTTAAATATCCTTTCTATATTGAGATACATCCCAATGAGTATCAAAAAGTTTGATCATGAAGATAACATGAGATGCCAAATACCTATTGATAGGACAATTGAGTGATTGATCAAGGAAGGTAGCATAGAGATGTCCAATATAAAGTGATAGACTAAACTTTTAAATCCTCTAACAAGGTCACACCTAATAGTGTGTTTGTAACCTTTAATAGGGTTGGCTCTTCACTGAGCTCACTTCACAAGAGTGAAAATTTTGGGTTATCGGTCCCAAGTGGTTTTTCCCTTAACAGGGTTTCCATGTTAAAAAACCATGTGTCAATGTGTTTACGATTCATTACTTTAGTGTTATGCATTACACTTAACTTAACTGGATTGATCGGTATACTCTGTATAATATACTATCTTTTGGTAAATTAAGAGACTACTATGCGGTAAACATACAATAGAAGGTTTTACAGAGATTCCAAGTAGTATTAATTTGATATAAGTATTTGGAGGCATTCATTTTATAGGACTGAAGATAACTAGAGGCTTAATATTGTGGTACTAATTTTTTGGGTTGATTATTGAAATATTTTTGTGGCCACAGATTCAAACCCCCCCTCTTAGTTATTACTAACACCCCAATTCATGGACTAACCACTTAATAGACCTGTAGTTGTCCAGCATCTTGTTCCTGGAATTATTGAGAAGATCCAGCTCAAATTCCCTTGAATTATCACTGAGAACTACCATAGCCATGTCAATCAGCTCCTCTAGCTTAATCCTACCATCCTCACCTTCAATAAATTTGGGATTAATGACTTCCTTTTTTATCCCTATTTTGACTATTTTAGCATCAAAATTGCTCCAAATTGTTTTCCTCCCTTGCGCAGACATGTAGAAACAATAAGCATTGTCCTACCCATTTTCTTTCATTGTGATGTGGGGGTCTGAGAGATGGGGAGATGGGATTTCATTATTAGTGTCGTAATGCTCATCTTAGAGATTTTCCTTCTCCTTGTGGCAAGAGCTAGGGAATTTTCTATGTGTCTAGTGGTCGAGAATGTTCTAGCTAGTGCTATCATCGGTGCTCTTTCTCTTTTTGTTTTGGTAGTTCACAATGGTGGCTTGCCTTCTATTTTTTCCATTTCCACTGGTTATCTCTTCCTCACCATCGGTATTATCCCTTCCTCATTTTCATTAAACTCCTCCTTAGAGGATATCACAGTGATAGTATGCTTTTTGGATGGGCTCGCCAATTTCTCTTTTTTAATGGTATGAATACTGGCAATACCCTTCTTAGAGGAGGAACCCAGATTTTTCTTTTTAATGTCATAATCTTCCTGAACCTCAGAGTGCACACCCTCACTGTCTATAGTCTCTTAAAGAACATAATTAGAGCTAGAGACATTCATTCTATCCTCTTTCTCTACGACCTCCTTCCCCATAATTTGGGCTTTAAAATACTCATAAATAAGAAGTAAAATCCCCTCATGTAGAGAAGGAATTTCAATAGCCTTATCCCTAAACCCATTGATATTTTCATTAATATAAGCATATAAGTAGGATGGGATAGAAACCTGCATACTATGCCTAAAGTGATTCATGAGGAAAAAGTGATAGTTTATGATCTTATCAAACCTAGTGTCTAGCGTAACATAAGAGATGATGACCCTCAGGATGAATCTCCACAGTGTTTTGAACCCTTCATGAAGATAATAAGTCCCGACTTTGATGAGATCTTTCTTCTCTTCCTCATTCCTCACGAATTCACTGATCCCAGAGTCTGAAATTTTATGATCCTTGTAAAATTTGTTTCCCACTATGGGGATTATAGTAACTGTGGAGATAACCCCCTTAGTGACCGTAAATTTTATTCCCTCTATTATCACACTACCCTCATCCCATCTTTTCACAAACATTTTATTCATGGATGGCTTCCCTCCATGAAGCCTTTCAATGAAAGTGTAAATTCCACCTTGCTAAAGGTAATTACAGACCTTGGTTTATCTCCTCCATTTCTCACAGTCGTTAGAGGGATCCCTTCTCTGTCTTTCACCACCCATTGCAAGAAAAAATCTTTGTCTCACGATATGGAAATTATAGCTTAACATACAATTTCTCACAAAGATATTCCAGATTTTTCTTTTGATGTGCCTTAAAAGGTAAGTTTTAACTTTGTGAATGGGCACTCAAAAAGTGTGCAAATATGACTTGGAATCATTACCTTTCCTGCCAATCCCATACTTTCCATTTATGGGAAATCCATTGCAAAGCGCAACATTAACTATCATGATTAATGATATTAAATCCCTCCTTTCCCTAGATTCTATTGTAATCAACTAAATCCTTCACCGCATGTGGGAGGTCTCCTCTGTGAAGCCATCAAATTTTATTTTCACTTTTCACCACCAAGTTGGAAACTAATCAGAAACCTAGTTGTCTTCCCTGTACACATGGGATATGTGTACCTTCTCAAATGTGTTCAAAAGGTTTTGGGTTTCTTCTATCATATTGGAGATATTCCATGACATTGGGTGACTTGTTGAGGCAGTTTATAATGTTTCTAGAGTCACCTTCTAGCCATATTTTTTGATCCCCAAATTATGGGCTAATTTGGTAACTTGTAGGGCCACATTGGCTTCCACATAGTGATTGGTTTGGGTTCCAAGTGGGAGGATGACTGTAGTAGCTCCCTTACCAATGTCACACCACCACTTCCCACCTTTCCTAGGTTACCATTGGAAGCGCCATCAAATTTATCTTTAAACCAGCCTTCTGGGGGATAGATCCAAGTGCAATTTTGTCTTTTATCATTGGTCTTCTTAGGATAAACAAAGTTATATTTTCCTGCAAAAGGGTAAGTACCTCCACAGGAAACATAATTTTCCAATAAACCATGATGTGTCTTCTGAAAATTGATTTTGGGAGGAGCACTACAGTCCCCAAAGATACGGCTTTTACTCTCTTTCCAAATTCCCCAGCATAGGTGAGGGAGAGCCCAGGTCAAGGTTTTGTGAAAATTAGTTCGGTTGGAAGGTTGGGTCCAGTGGGAATAAAGGTCTTGAATAGAGGAAGGAAAACACCATTGTAACCCAAAAACTGAGAGGATGTGCTGCAAGACATAACTGACATAGAAGAAATGAAGAAAAAGGTGGTCCACAGATTCATCTTGACACTTACAAAGCATACACCTATTATATATTGGGAGGTCTTTTTTTAAAAGGTTATCAACAGTAATTATATGGTTCTAAAGCAAAAGCCAGAAGAAGACAATAATTTTGGGAATAAGGCCAGGGAACCAAGCATTAGCCCAAAAATGCTTCGCTTCCTATTGCATCTTGTAAGAGTAGGTTGAAGCAACCCTGAAGGTACCTTTTGGGGATCCTTCCCATATGAAGACATCTTGATTAGGGGACAAAGAAATAGCATTCAGAGAATTTGTAAGGGGAGACAACTCCTAGGAGATAGAGGGAAAGTCCACCCAATTATTTCCCACTTTATAGTTGCAGACCCGGGAGCCAAATTTTTGGTTACACTCATCTTTCCATATTTTATATGGCTCATAGTCTTTCAAGGGACTGAACTTTAGCCAATTTTCATTCTAGAAATTAATAGTTTGGCAATTAGCAATTTTCTATTTAGCTTTAGATTTGGCTAAATCTTTAGCATTAAGGAAGCCATTCCAGATAAAAGAGCCTTTCGGGATTTCATCACAATCAAAGAAATAACTCAAAGAGTGATTAAAAAGATACTTATCTTCAAATAAGTATCTCCATTCCCCATTTCCATGGAAGATGCACCATGTCTTTTTTTCTTGGAGTGCTCTGTTGAAATTCCTGATTCTTCTAATACCAAGACCTCTGATGCTTTTAGGGAGGAAAACTTTGTCCCAAGAAATTAGAGGAAAACTCTTATGTTCTTCCGCCCCTCACCAGAAAAATCTTCTTTGAATTTTTTCTATTGCTTCCACAACTTTAGAAAAAATCAAGAAGAGGCTTAAGGCATAGGTTGGTAGGTTTTCAAGAGTAGTTTTAATCAACTAAATTTTTCCCCCTTGAATGAGAGTGATCCCCTTCCAACCAACCAATTTTATGTTGAATCTATCAATGAGTTTGCTCTAAAATTCTTCAGGGGGCTTAACACCAAGAGAGAGACCCAAGTAATTAGACGGGGGACCTAATTCCACATCCCAAGATATCTACAATCCTCCTTTGTCTAACCTCAGGGGTATTTATATAGAAGAGAGAACTCTTATTCCATTTTATAGCCTACCCCATGGCTCTAGTATAGGAGTCCAAAAAGTATTTAACAACTCTGGCTTCTCTCACCGAAGCCTCCCCTCATAAAATGGTATCATCAAAAAATTTCTAGTGAGAGAAAATAGTGTTACTTAAGGATAGTATGATGTCTTTCAGCTCCCCATTTCTCCTTTTAGCTATTATCACTCTCCCAAGACACTTATCCAAAATAATGAAGAGAATGGGAGACATGATATATCCTTGTGTCAAACCCCTAGAAGCTTTGAAGAAAGAAGGAGACCTATAGACCAGAACTACCAACGAGGGAGAAGAGATGATTTGATGGATGATCTTAAAAGTATTCTTGTTAAAACCAAAATCTCCAAGAACCTTCATCAGAAAAGACTAGTCAACCCAGTCATAGGCCTTGGATAGGTCCAGCTCGAGAAAGAATCCCTCCCTCGTACCTTCCTCTAAGGAATGGATCACTTCATGAACCACCATAATGGAGTCAAGAATCTATCTACCCAAAATACATCCCGATTGCTAGTGGGCAATGATAGAGGGGATCACTTTGAGAATTTTGATGGTAATGACTTTGGAGATTATCTTGTAGAATGAGTTGCATAAGCTTATGGGTCTGAAGAGATCCAAAGTATCTACCTCAGAGACTTTAGGGATGAGAACCAAGAAAGTAGCATTGAGTTACTTAAGAATATTTTTGGATCCATAGAATTACTGCACTACTTTGACTACATCACATTTGACTATTTCTCAGTACTATGGAAGAAAAACATAGGGAAACCATCCAGGCCCAGGGCCTTATCTCCAGGAAGAGATTCCAGGGATTTTTTAACTTCTTCCATATTAGGAATAACACTCAGGACTTGGTTTTGATTTTCCAAGATGATTTTGGGAATGTTTCTCAAGAGGTACACTTGTTCCTCCTTAGAGAGGTCTTGGTCTTTAGAAAGAGAGAAAGAGAAAAAATCAATAGTTGTAGTAGATATGTCTTTGTCATCCAACAAGATTCAGTTCCCCATTTTGATGCTACTAATCCTATTGGTAGACCTATGTTTCATAGTGGACAAGTGGAAGAGCCAAGTATTTTGGTCCCCCTCCCTCAACTATATGGATCTAGATCTCTTCTTCCAGTACATCTCCTCCTTCCCTATCACATTATGGTACTCCAAAAGAAAGATTTTTTCTTGATGCAAGTTGTCCTCATCATACTCGTCTCTCTAAATTTCCTCTTGGACTTAAAAGAGATCCAATATGACCTTCTCTTTGGAGTAGAAGAAATCCACAAACTTTCTTTTATTCCAAATCTTAATATTTATCTTGATGTTTCAGAGTTTTTTAGCCACTTTGAACATAGCAGATCCTTTAACATCAATATTCCACCATTTCAAAATCTTGTTAGTAAGATTAGGATGAGTTGTCCACATATTTTCAAACCTGGAGGAAATTTTCTTTACTTAATAAGTGGGTCCAAAGTAAGAGCCAGGGGATAATGGTCTAACCCAATACACACTAGGGTAGATAAATTACTCTTATGAGAGTTTAGCCAATCAATAGTGATCAAATCCCTATCCATTCAGACTTGGATGCACTCTTTCCTAGTTCTCCAATTACTCCAGGTAAGATTGCACCTTGAAGGTCCACATCTAAGAGGGCTTGATCATTAATGAAGTCCATAAGCTCTTGCCTTCTTCCCAAATTTGGGTTGATGCCTCCCTATTTTTCCCCCTCTTTGGGGGGGGTGTTAAAATCCCCCATAATAATTCCTTTAGAAAGATCTAACATGGAAGCTATGATTCTAAGTTTGTCCCAATAAGATCTTCTCTTTTTTGTTTTGAATTAGGAGCATAGATATTCATAATGTACCAACTTTCATTATCCTTTATATTTGTGAAATTCAAAATTAATAAATTAATTTCTTCATGAATGACTTCAACCTTCAAGTGTGAAGAGTTCCACAGAGTCATCAAACATTCAGAGGCTCCATCCAAACTGGTGGTAGCTATATCCATGGGTTTACATTATTTTATGCACTCTAGTTTTTCCATCTACATCTTAGCTTCCTAGATTAATATTATATCTTTTCTATGATCCCTTATCATATTTCATATTACATCCTACTTATGTTGACCATTAAGTTCATGAATATTCCAAGAGATTAACTTCATTTCTTACAGGATGTGCATGCATCCCGGATGGTCTTTTGGGTTCCTTCTTCTATATTCTTGCAAGCTTCTTCTTTCTAAATATGGCTCAATTGTTTTTGCCTTAGAGTTTCTGATTTGACACCCATATCTACTTTGATCTTGATCCTAGTTGTTGCTGGGGAGACTGGGGAGGGGTCCCTATTGTTCTTTTTCCTCTTGACACTAGTCCATTCTCCCACTATCCCTTCTTTATATTTGGCAAAAATTTCTTTCATTCGTGTGGGCTGCCCCAGGGTGACCGATTTTAGCAGTGCTTCTATTTTGAATACCTGCTTCAGTTGTTCCTGGTCTATGCTAGGGTTTAATTCATGGAGAGAATCACCCATCAGATTGTTTTGCGTGGGAAAAAACACTCCAAACTCCAAGGAAGGTTCAGGGGATCCTCGTGAAAATGAGAAGTTGTCTAGCTCACATGGGGTGGGGATTCATTCAATCCCTTCTCCATTGTTCTACTCTTCCATGGAACTATCCACTCATGAGGGTTCCTGTATATTGTTGCCTTTCAGAGCATTTTCAGACTCCACCAAGGGCCAAAACTCCACTCTCTTTGAGGAAATATCATTTTGATGAATGGGGTAAACCATGTTATCTTTTTTTTTGGTGTCTCATGTTTCCTCTTGTTTCTTTTCTATTTTAGGGATAACCATTGTTGAATCCTTTTTCTTCCAAACTTGGTTGTTGTTTGCTGCAGCCCGCGCTTGAATCATCTAGTTTTTTTGCAAGTTGGGGCTTTTGGTATCTATTTCTTTGTCTTTCCTACTGTCCTTTGAGCCTTCTTGGCTTTTTTACTTTAATAAAATTGGGCACTTTTTGGCCATGTGTCTTGCTTTCTTGCAGTGAAAGAAAGAAAAAGGCACACTTTAATAGTCCAGTTTCTGTAATATTTTTCCCAGTTTGGAATGAATCTCTATGACCTCAAGCATGCATTTCACCTCTTCCACCCTTATGCATAATCTAGCATAGGTTAGACACCTTCTATCCGCCGTCATTGGGTCAATCGATAGAAGCTCTCAGAGGATTTGGCTATTCTAGTGAAGACTTCTTCATACCAAAATGCTAGAGGGAGTTCCAGAAGACTTACCCAAATAGGGGATTCGATATAGAATGAATCATTAAGGTCTAGATTAGGAGATCATTTCTACAGGGCTAGAGAGGATTTCCCTATTACCCTCGCACCAGCACATAAGATCTTGGCATAGTCCTTCTGGCATGAGAACTCAAAAGATAGAAATCCCTTTTCCATAGCCTTTATTTCAACTTGGCCCTTTAGGTTCCATTTTTCCTATTCAAAAAATCTGACTATGTCAATATTAGGCCTTGACCGAACAAATTTTCCAACCAGAGTAAGAGACATGGATGTAATATTATGGTCAACTAGTTCATTAGGTAGAGAAATAGCATATTTACCCTTTTCCTTTTTAGATAGGTCCTCTATAACTGGGAAAAGAGACTTTCTTGTGGGATTTATCTTGAATAAAGTAGACCAATGATGGTTCCAGGCAGAATCTTCTATGCCACAAGACTGAACCTCAAAAATCACATCTAGAGATCTTGTTTTCCCTGCCATCCCCACATCCACTTTACCTGGATCTTTCTATCTATTGTATGGGACCCCATCTGTGTTTGTTGTGTCTTCATTATCCTAGTATGCCCAAGGGCCACCTTCACGAGCTCCCACAGTAGCATCCCACACTTGCAAAGATGGTTTCCCTCTTACACTCAAAGTCAAATTTCCTCCCGCTCCCACTCCCACACCCATTCTTTCCTAATTTGATAATTAGTTGTAGCATCATAAATATATCATAAAAAATGTACTCCCTCAAACTATCATTCTTTGACTTGTTTGAATGCTCTTACACTAAAACCTTTAATTTCAAGCATGAAAAAGTGAACAAACAAGTCCAAACTCTCCATGCTCATCAAGCTAATAAAATAACAACACTAAAGAAAAGTACACTGAAAATGCTCTCCAATGAGTATACAAAAGTTATGACCAAAACTATGTAAAAGAGAACATATGGCTTCTAGCTCTAACAATATGATAAAAATATCAAAATAATGGAACCAAACATGTACCATTCTCTTGTGCTTAGAACCAGTTTTTCAATGAGTATAAGAATTTTAAAATAGACATCCTAGGTAAAAATTATCTTCCATTCAAACAAAACATCCAATTTTCCCATGTAGATAACTCGAAGGTCGTGGCCACATTAACAAATTTCAAAATCCTCTTCTTTAAAGAGTCATCATCTTTTTAAAAGACTCATTCAATTTTTAATTTCAAAACATTTAATGTGGGTAGTGGAGTGATGTTTTTTTAATATTAGGACAAAAAATTATTATTTTAATAAAATTGCATCGACATTTTCAAATTTTCACATTGCAATTTTAAAAAAAAAAAAAGCATCAAAGAAAACATTTAATAAAATGAAACTTTCATTAAATAATAAAACAACCCTTTCGTACTTTAAAGACATTTTTTTAATTTTTTTGTAGATCTCATTTTTTTAGATATGATGGGGAAAATATTTATTTTTTATTTTATTTTCTCTCTAGACCAAATTTGACACCTATCAACATAAATTTTATTTTTTATTTTTAACTATGGCCAAAAGGGGTCAAATTATTGATTCAATGGTGAGATTTATTTTCACTAAGATGGACACTTTTGAAAAATCCCAAAAAACACTATCATTTAAATGCTAACCGAGAAAAACCCATTTAACCATTTTCTTTTCAAACTCCAAATTTGCAAACAACCCATCAAAATAGCAAACTCAAAAGTTCAAAACCCTTAGATCTACAATAAAAACCTACAAAATTATCATATCTTGGCATGTCTATATTTTTTATTTTTTCTAAAAATATTATATTTATTCATGTATTACATAGATTCAACTGTTAGGGTTATAAAACCAAAACAATAGGTCTAATACCACTTGTAAGGAAACTTTCATCCATATATAAGAGTATTTCTACATAGCCTATATGATATATCAATCAAAAAAGAACTCATAATATACATATAAGAGAATATATAACATACTTACACAATGTGACAGAATATATACCCTGAGAAAAACCTTATGAGGGATAAACCTATGTTGACACTTCTAGCATGTGTTAGCATTAATTTCAAATCAGTAAGGTGATAAGGTATTCCTAATAATATCTCTCCTTGGTATGCTTGTTTGGTAAAAATCACAGTGGCATTGGTTTGGTATTTCAGTTGAGGCATATTCATGTTCACTATTTATTCGAGGATTGCATGATTTGTCATTCAAGAATGTGATTATTATTATAGTGCACATTGTGTAAGATCTTGTCGCAAAGGTTACACTTTTCTAGCTTGTTGTGATTATGATTACATATGTGATCAGAGGCTAAAGATAGTGATCATATGCAAATACTTGCAAAAATGAGGACTTGATCCATTCTAAGAATGTTATTTATAAAAGGTATATAAATCTTATCATGGTGATAAATATATTGACTTATACTTTGAATGGAATTAAAACATAAAAGGGAAAAAATCTCTATCTCGTGCTCATAGTAGTTATGAGACATAAAATAAAAATATAATACATATGAAGGCAATTGAAACTCATTTTCTAAGTCATTTCATTTTGAAAGAGATCTTTTCGAGCTAGTCTGTGACATGATAGAGTTTCGTTTGTTTCAAAAAAGCACAGGTGATTTGAAATGATTACTATAAATGGTGGGTTTTGTGACTATTTAGAAAGAGGGTAGAATGTGGCAATAAAATATTTTATTTTTAGATAAGAAGTTGGTTACAAGTGTTTTCTTTCCCAGTCCTTATCATTTGTCTTTCTAGTTTTTGGTTCAAATTAACAATGCTAAACTTGTATTTATATCAGTATACTTGCAAATGTTTTTGGTACATATGAATGTTGTTAAACAAGTTTATCTTTTTTGTTAGGTGATGCAGGAGAATCTTGGGTTATTGGCAATCTTGCATCAACCAAAAAAATATTTGTTTTATATTTTCCTGTTAGATCAGTCTCTGAATTTCTTTTAGTGTTGGTTTAGTTTGGATCTTTTGAGGATGTAAACCTTATGTCATGTTCCTAAACTATTCCTTAACATTCCTCTCAGTTCACATCTCATTTGGCTACTTTTCATATGGGATATTGTAGATTCTTGGTGGGAATTAATGTTGGAAATATATTATAAGGTAGGTGATCAAGAGGGGGGTGAATCAGTAACCAATAAAACTTATTCATGTTTATCATTTATTAGATTGTCTAATCTATTTGCATGCATGGAAAAAAAAATTAATAAACATTCATAGCAATTGACACAAGATATGGTGACCCAGAAACCTTTCAAATAGAAAGTAAAACTAGGGTGGGGATGATACCTACAAGATTTAGAACTGCAGTAATAAGTTTGGCCGGCTAAGGCTTACAATTGACCACTTCTGATGGTCTAACCTCTTAAGAGAAATAAGGACTATTAGGTCCACATGTTATGCCCTGCATGTCCATCCCTACATTTTGTAGGAAAAATGTTGTTTCCCCCTTTTCATTTTTTCCCTTTTTCTTGGTTTCTTTTGTTTCCTCTGTTTTCCCTCTTGGATTTGCTTTCATGAGGGTTGTATTTCTTTTTTTTTTGTCATATCATGTCTCTAGGACCCAGTTCTGGAGTTCATTTGTTCTTTTGAGTCGGTCAGATTCCAGACTCTGAGATTCCCTATCATCATGTCTTCTCTCATTAGAAGGTGTGGATGCATGGAATTCCTGGGCCCAGAGTTCGGAGGTTTTCTTGTGCTGAAATTTGTGGAAAGAATGCAACACATTTTTACCCTAAGGGTATAAATGGGAGTTACCTAGAATTTTCACATTTTACCATGATTAAAGCACTCAGAGTGATTTTAAGGCGATTAAGGTGATTAAACAACAAATTGCTCCTTGTGCTTAGTGGTTAATTAAACAGTGATTTGCAGTGCTTATTCATTGTTGTTCGAAGGATAACTCATTGTAGAGCACCTCTGTGCTCATCTTCCTCGCATCTCCCATGTTTCTAGGTAGGCCTTCAGATTTTCCCTCTCTAGTTTCTATTCTTTTGGTTCTTTCTTGTTTTGTTTGGTTTTCTTTTTGTTTTTCTTTCACTTCTATCTCTGGTTTTGTTTTCTCTCGCCTCCTGTTGGTGGGTTGGCTCTACCAGAGGGTTGTCCACCCTCTGTGCAGTTGTAATTTAGGTTTAAATGCTTTGTATATTTTAGTAGGTTTCCATGTAAATACATCTGTAAGTCTCTATATATATTGTACATTGTGTGTCTATTTTCTACATCTATATATGTCCATTTTGGGCCAGCCTGTGATTCATGCTTCAGCCCTCACCTGCGCTTTGGCTCTGTGCATTTCTTGTATATTCTACACTCTCCTTTGGGCGAGCTTGTCATACTCCATGCACGAAAAGCTCCAAATTTGGAGCTCATCTAGGAAAGATGGCTGCCTCATTCAAACTTGGCACCTCGCTGGTTTGGCCATGGCAGTTTCCTCTCTCCTCAGTCAAGTGAATCTTAATGATGGGTTAAGTCTCCCATTCATGCATTCAAGCCTGACCCAAGTGGCATTATTTTCCTCATGTATTTAGACAATTTTTGGTGTAAATGCCATAACTCTCAATATTTCATGGCCATGTGACACCCCCATGTCAGCCTCATACAGCTCATTTCTGTTCATGTCAGCAATGGTTAGTTTTTCTAGACTCTAGGTCCCAGGTCTTCATTTGGTCCTTTGTTTCATTTTCATCACATGTTGGAATCCCTAGAGGCCCAGGAAGAGGTCAAATCCTAAGTCACCTTTTTTTTCATATGTATATATCTTTTTAGGGTTTGACATGAGCTAACAGTTCTTTCAGGAAGAGGTGTGACATGATGGTAAGATCTCCAGAATCTGGAATAATGCTTTGTTTTATATGAATACTGATGGTTTCCTTACCTTGCAGGTTGCTAAAATACTACTCATCAATAATATCGAAGGCTTCTTCATCATCTCCACCCAGAAGTCTAGATCTCCCACCACTACTGCCACCTGGGCAGCTTTCTAAACAAAGGCCAAGAAGGCCCTAGAAAAAATCCCATTGAAAATGAAGTATCTGAAGGGAGACACAATTCCAGGATCAAAGATTGATTCTAAACATTAGCTGATCACTGAAACCAATGTCATTGGCCAAAATACAGGCCCTGGTAAAAATGATGTTTATTCAACGGACAGATGGAGATCCACTAGCCATCAATGTGGGAAATTCTGGGATCCTAAAAGCTGCTTTCTTTCCCTACCACCTACAAGCCCTAGAGCTCATTCTCACTCTGGAAAGACACTATAATACCTTCATCTGGGCCATTGTGCTTTCCACCCTAGTCCCGATTGGATATCTAACGCCTATGGTGTCTCTGGACATCACAACTTTTTAGGAAGGACTAGGAATTCCCTAATTGGATGATGCAACCATCCTCACCCGGGTGGTGGCCTTGGAGAAATATAAAAAATTGGAACACATGGCATGACAGTACCTCAACAACAAATGGCTTAAGGTGCCAAGGAAAGACTTCAAGAAGATGAAGCTAGAAATCACCCAGACCAAATTCAAAGAAAGCATACAAATGGGGATTATCGCATTATGTAGGGTTTTTGGACAACCCCATGCCTAGCAATTCTTGGCATGGATGTACTATTTCCTATTGGGCATTGCCTCCAACAAGTAGAACTTCAATTGTGCCACCATTATTGCAAAAAATGTGGACTCCCAATTTCTCCAGGTCACCAAGTCCTCCAAATTCTACATGACATCTTATGTTTTGTGGGCTCTAGCACAACAATGCCCCATCACAAATGGATTACTAACAATGGGTGTACTCAGGATTTGCCCAAGAAAGAATGTTCCTTGGGATTATTTCCCACAGATCTAATGGCAGGCTAGTTTCCTCAACTTCTGCTATGGGAACAATGCCTTCATCTACTACAACCTCCTCGCACCTACTCGTGATGTTGGATACTAGCTCTCCAAGGAGGAAATGGACTTGGTTAGAACTTATGACCATTACTATATTCAATTTCAATAACATACATACATTTGGCAAGCCAGCTTATCTGAGAAACCCTAGTTATTGCCCAAGCATTGTGGGGATAAAATAATCCTTTTAGAATATTGCACATAGATCCTGGACCTGCATGCCCTCTTTACAGTGAAGAAGGTGACAAATGTCTCATTTCCAATCACTTGTGGGAATTAATCTTGTAGTCTAGCCACAAAAAAAGAGGTAGACAAAGAGCTCAAAAGTCTGGGGCTATCAGAGTTTTATCTTGAGCGAAATAATTTTGATCCACTAGGAAAAATAGTAATGATACTTCCAAGGGCATCAGAGCCCCATGAGTATCACATGGCAGACTTTTGGGAAGACTACCAGGATGACTTTGAAGTCTAGAACTGGAATTTTGTCTGGATGACAATGGGAATGGTGAAGAGGCTCAAGCTTTGGAAGTTCTCGGATGACTTTTCAGATACTGGATTCATAGTGGACCCACAATACAAAGAAAAATGAGTAGAAAAAAGGCCCTCCCTTTGGTAGAGTGGGATGTGCAGGAGGGACCTACAATAGAACACCTCACCCATGATTTGATCGAATGCAATCATGCATATTTCAAGAAGGCATACCCAAGGAGTACACATAAAGCTGGTTTGTTTATGCACGGTTAAACTTTTGGGGCCAGAACCTCCTCGCAAGGAAAGGATAGAGGAAAGAGGAAGGTGGGGACCCTGTCTCAGGTCCTGGTAGCCACTCCAATAGTGGAGAAAATGCAACAAATGCTAGCAGCTTCCCAGAAAATGAAAGAAAAGATAATCACCCAATTGGCCACCCTATCCATTATGACCGGACATGTCAACCCTCCCACTTCCCCTTTACTTGCAGCATTAATGGTCTGAGTAATAGGGATTGGGGTGGAGGAAGAGAAGGAAACCATGTTGGATGCAGGGCCACCATTGGTAATAAGAAGGAAAAAGAAAAAGACAACTGATCCTCAGCCAAAGGTGGAGCTGGAGCTTAGGATTCCTAGCATCCTTGAAATACAAATTGTCTCCTCAGACTCTCTGAAGCTAGAAAATCAACCCGAAGATCCCCGAGAGACCTCCCCTTTGCATGATGAGTTTGATGACATATTTGGGATGGATGAACTGGTGACCTTACAAGGGAATATTGGGAAGGTAGTAGAATAAATAGCTTCCAAGGAGGAAGTGGTGATCCCTCTTGACAAGAAAACCCTAGAGAAAGAAGCTACCCAAGAGTAGGAAGTCCGGGTAGAGCTAGAAAAGGAGCCTGAATAGATTCACATCTATGAAATCCTAAAGATATAGGTTGCAAGAACCATAGGAGATAGGAAAATATAGGACAAAAAATGACATCGGCCAAGGGAACTGAACCTATGGGAACAACCATAAGCTCAGCAGCCATGCTCTAGATGCCACGCCTAAAGAAGGTAATAGTCGGTGAGGTAGTTTCAGTGGCCGCATTGTTAAAATTTGGCCACGTACCTCGCCTACCTCCAAAAGACATTTTGACATGAGAGAACATCCTAGTAGACAAGGCCAAAGAACAACAGTAACAACAACAAGATGAGGGGTAGAACCCTAGGAATACAAATGTAGAATCTGATGCTGCTAAAGACACAGACACCAGGGCAAATGATACTACTACCACTAAGGTGGATGATGCTAGTGGACCCAAGGATACATGAAAAGAGTCCAAAGAGGATCATAATATAGGGGACACGCAATAGAACCCTAGAGGGGATTCAGAGGATCAAACTCTGGCAGAAAGTCAACCCCTACCACCACAATGGCTGGTGGATTTAAGAAAAAGGAATGCCCTAGCACCGGCCAAGGCCCATCTCTCTTTGGCAGAGATGATGGCGCAAGCACATAATTCCCCCAGGGCAAAGAAGGCTTAGATAGTCCATACCCTTTGGACTGGGCCAGGAGGAGATACAGTTGCGATAGTCACAACACCTTCCCTAGATGCAAATGTGGCAATGAAAAAGGCAAAGGCTGAAGATTATGCAATCATGGAGATATCTCTAGGGAAGAGTGGAAAGAAGGGTGAGTTAGACTTGCTAAAAGAAGCAACCAAGGCAGTAGAAGCCCACTATGAAAAGGAGGCTCAGAAGTTCAAGGTAGAAAAGGAAAAGAATGAAAATATTGTCAGGCTTCTAATAGAGCTCACCAACCCATCAATGCCATTCCTTTGGAAGCTTCCTAATCTGGAGCACCACTCCCATAGGGTGACATCAATGCACTTAGGAGTATGAAAAGGAAAGCATAGGCAGTTGATGATTGGGTAGCAGAACAAGTAGGGAACATCTGACATTTCCTGGTGACCACACTCCCTGACCTATATGCAACTAAGAATGTGTTGCATCAGGATAAAACTACCATTACCATCTAGGAGGGAGAGGTTGAGAAATATGAGGCTTGGATAGGTGAGTTAGGAGAACTAATGAGCATTGGGGAGGAAATTATCTCTAAAGCTGGAATTTTGGGAGAGGAGTCCTTTGATTTTGTCTAGACTAAACACTCCAAATTTGATCTCACTTTGAAGATAACCAAGCAACTGGTAGGGGCCCTACGAGACAAGGTGCTAGAGATAGATTATTCTTGGAATTTATACAAGGAATTCATTACAAGGGTTTTAGGAGTTGGTCCCTTTAGTACGGAGACATGTACTCCAGAGGAGTATGTCGTAGGTAAATTTGTTGAGCTAATGGAATCTCAATACCAATCCCTGGAAGGAATTGATAGAGCGGAAATGTCCTGCATATCTCGCATGGTGCTTCGAAGCCATGACGCCACAAAGATGGCCACTGGATTCAAGGAAAAAACTCTGGATCTGGGTGAATAGGTGGAGGCGACCAAGTACTATTGGGCTGACCTCAGGGACAATGATGAGGATGAAATTTCTCAACTCCTAGAAACATTCAAAGAAAGCAAGGAGCAATAAGGTTCTCCAGATTCTGGAGATCTTCACCAATAGAGCATATTTTGAGCATTCTTTATTCTTTGAGTGCAAGCTTCTGGATCCTGGAGTTCCAGATCCACAGTTTTGTATTCTTTTAATGACCTACGTCTAGGTTCTTTGGAGCTGACCAGTCATTATCAAGTAGTTAATAAGGGTGTCAAAAAGTAGGTGACCTCAGAAAGGCATTTCAGCTCGAGGCATGGTTCTGGCAGGTGGTCTTCCCAAGGTGTCACTCTAGCATAACACCTGGTGCATCAAAAATACCAGGCCACTTTTACATTGATGAGGCATGTAGCCTCGATCCATGGCAGATCAGATTTCTTCTATTCTCCCTTTGGATCTCTTCTTGTTGCTGATTCTTCCATACCTCTTTTCTTGCCTCATTCTTCTAACATGTCAGACCTCTATTCTTCTCGAGGTTGTTGTTGTAGCATGGTGCAAGTAGTACCGACCACTGGAAATCATATTTTATTGTTGAGTGTAAAGATAAGTTAGATTAATTTTAGGGCAAATCTATGTATAAATAACAAGTCTTACATCATTTCAAGGGTCGACAAAATATATTATTTTGCAGTCCATAACTATAGCATTTCAGCATTTCATTTCTTATAGTTGCAGAGCTCAATGCTCTGTAGCTCTTAGAAGTTCTCAGTAGATAGATGCTCCCCTGGAACCATTATTGTACGCACTAGTGCTTGCTAGAAAACCTGTTAATGAAAAAGGAAGAGTTCTGGCAATGATGTTGTTAGCATTCTGATTTCCAGATTAATGTTCTTTTGTGTTGTATGTTTTTGGTGTCCCTTGCTCTAATATTTTAAAGTAGATTAACAACTTTATTTTCAGCTCACTATTGGATAGTATGAACTGATGGTTTTGTGTGCATTTAGTATTTTAGTGCAGTATGTTAGAGCATGGTTGATGTTTTAAATTTATTTGCATGACTATAGGTAGATGGAATACTTCTAACCTTGGCCTATCTTTTGAAGTTTATTTGGTTAACTAACGTGTGCTTGTAGGAAACCCCAACTTACCTAAATCCCCAGAGAAAATGAGCCAAGAAAAAAATTTATCCCCTCAAACAAAACAATCACACTCCCAGCTTAGCTCCTGCACCATCGAGACCCAACTCTCATGTGCTTGAAGGCCTGGAGAATTTATTCCCTAGAAAACCTTTACAGACAAAGTTGGTCAGTATTCTGGTACCCAGTGACAACTTACATTTGTTTGCGTACCCAATAAAAAAAGTCCCCTCAATAGAAACTAGAACTAGGAGGGCATGACCTCGTCCCCTTCTGAGGATTTATATTTTACATCACTTGAGGGTTCCCCAAGCCATAGTTTTAGGAAGCTTTAGTGGGATTGGATCATTTTCACATGCCCAATTCGAAAGAATCCTTAGATCAGCCCCCATTACTAGAAGGTTTGTTGAAATTGAGCCTCCCTCTTGAAAGAAGTAGACCCAAAAATCCAAGTAGGACAACATTGTCTGGGGATCTACTACATCTCAAAATATCTAGGTCTCCTAGACAACCCTAGGGAATAACACTCACTCTAGAAAAAACCCAACACCCCCGATGGCTGCATACTTTGGTAACATCGGCTCCCCAATGGGATAGTTTTCAGGTGAAATCAACGATCTTCCTACACACCCAGAAAATATCTATCCCTGATATGCGCACTTAGGCTCACAAACCGCTGACAATAATTTGCTGGCATACAGAGATGCCATGAACTGACACCGGATCCAACATCAAGATGTTGTGACCCATATGTTCCCTCTGTCCTTGGGACATAACAAGATAAATTGGTACATTAATCTACCACCCTACTCCATCAATAGTTGGCAAGATATGGAGGAAGCCTTCTTGGCTACCTTCCACATACACGTGGAACTAGCATGATCCCATAGCTATTTCATCTCCATTAGGAAGGAACCGAATGAACCCCTTGCAACATTTAACCATCAGTTCCAATGCGCTTTGAAGTGGTGCATGGGTCCTTTCATCCCATCCATAGATGTAACCATCCAAACATACCTTAATGTGATGGACCCTTTTGTTGCCACTCTCCTATGGAGAACAACCACCCCCATTGACTGGGATACTCTAGTGAAGGTTTATAGCCTAGTCCTGGAGTTGTCCCGCGGTCTGAACAAATATCTAGGTAGGATTGGGAAAAGCATGCCTTTCAACATGATACCGGGTGGAACTTCGTATGCCAGGGGATACAACCCCAATCATGAAATGGGTGCCCCTATAATGGCCATGAACCCCCCACCATCACTGATAGACCAGAAGGCCCGGTATGTATATCCATCGCAAGCCCAGACAATACCAGGTCTTGAATTAGTTCCTTAGAACCCACCATAGCAAACACAAAAACCTTTGACACAACCTTCCAGAGTGCCTTTCTTCCAGTAATTTGTGGCTGGAGGACTACCACCCTTGACTATGGTAGCTTCTACAACCTTCCCTAGGAACAAACAATAACAACCATCATATTATGATGCAAACACCCAGTTGTCCACTGAGGTAGAATCCCTCTAGGGATTGTTGTCCTCACTGACTATGGACATGAGATAATTGAAGGTGGGGTCTTTTGCACCCCACAATACCAATTCCTAGAGGGGGAATATCTTCTTTGGTCAACAAAATATGAATGCCAGAGGAAGGAATTACAACAATGGGCCTCGACCCAACCAACAATAATACAATAACAATGCAAACACCGAAGGTCCTTTGAAAAAAAACACCTCTCAGGGTAGTGCTAGACCCAGCCACTCTGCACAACTTGTATAATTCTACCTAATGACTAACTGGTGTAGATTTCATGACATCAGAACTGTGCCACCCTAGAGAAGGTCATCATGAACTCCCAGTCAGATAGGTGACAACCTCTTGATCCTAATCGCCCATAAACACCCATACAAGAGCCTACCATTGTTCCTTCACCTGTGAGACCCTCTTCTTTGGAGTAGACAAGGAAGATGAAGAGGAACCCAAATTACAGGGGTTCTTTGACAAATCTATTCTGGCCTTTGAGACCAATGCCTTCACCAACCAATAGACTCCCTACAAAACTTGGATTCAGGCTGGTAAAGGATCAATTTACTTGCCTATGCCTCCCAAAGATACCCGTCCTTGAGATAATACCACTGATTTCTCCTCCCCTCCAAAATTCCCTCGCTCTAACTAAGCTAAGGATCTGACCGAGGGAAGCCAACAATTCTTGGGGGGAGGTTTGATATCACAAAGGGGTTGGAAAGAACTACCACCTCCATGACCTTGATGGAAGTTTTACTGAACTATCCCAAGAAGAGGAAGTCTCTTATGAAGCTCTTGGGAAACCTGAAAGCTATCAATTTCCCACCCAAGACTATCACTTTTGATGATGCCAATGTGGCTATCTTCCAAGGAAATACTAAGGATCCTACCTTCTTACTAGGTCTCAACATACAAGGGAAGAACCTACATAATTGCTTGGTAGATTCTGGTGCTTCGGGCAACGTCATGCCCTTATCAATATGCTAGAAGCTCAGACTACATACCACTCCATCCAAAGGTGTAGTAGTCCAAATGGACAAAACAACTATAAAAATGGTAGGTGAGCTGAAGAACATCTGCATTCAACTCATCCAAGACCACTAGATAGAAAGCATAATTGACATCCAAGCGCTGGACATCCCAGAGACTTACAAGATGTTATTAAGTCAAAATTGGTACAAGTCCCTTAATGGCTATTTCTCCACTAAATTTTCCCACTTTTGGCTCCCCTAGGAGGGAGAATCTAACCAAATCCAGGTAGAAAGTGAGCCCAGGATGAAACAAGCCCTCACCAAGGTTGGGAGGGTGAATGAAGTCCTCTTCTCTGAGACTCCCCCTGGAGTGTACTGACCCCTAGAAATCTTGACATTTGATTTCACCCCTGAGGAGGATCCCATAGTCTCTTAGAGAATGCAAGACCTAGATGAAAAACTAATGGGTGAGGTTAACTCACAAGGTATCACAGCGACCCCAGCTACACTCTTGTCTGACACTTGGTGTCGGGTGCATTATCATAAACATTCAGAAGTAGAGTGTGAGCCTTACATTGCTGCTACTACCTGCCATATCAATGCCCTCTAGGAGAACAAACATGAAGTGGGTTGGCTTGGACCTAGCAATCATTCCAATGGTATCTCCATAATGCTGCTAGTCTAGGAGTCCTATCCATAGCATTCTATGAAGGAAAACCTCACCCACACAACTTCAGAGTGGGAGGAAACTCATCCCAATTTTCCTAGAAATAATCCAAAGGCCACTTCACCTTCCCAGTCCTAGAAAATGAACAATGACTTATGGACCTTGAAGTTCGACGGGTCTTGGTCTAAACAAGGGTATGGGGCTGGAGTGGAATTGATCAACCCATGGGGGAAATCCTTCCTTGAATCTTATAGGTTGCAGTTCAGCTGCATGAACAACATCACGGAGTATGAGGCCTTGGTCCTTGGAATCCTATTTTCACTAAGGAAATCACCCACCTTTGGGCACTGGGTGTTTCAAAGTTGATCGTTAAGTAGGTCCAGAACCAATACACCTGTCATGATAAAAGGATGGCCACATACCGCAATTGGGCATGGAGCCTCATTGAATATTTTGATGCCTTTTGCATTGAACTCACTCCCCAGAAAAGAAACTACATTTTCGATGTCCTTGTTGTATCTGCCAGCACCCTTGAGCTAATGGCTGGCTCCCAGCTCCAGAAATTCTCCATTGAGATGGTCCCCACCCTGTCCATTCTAGACAATGTCACCCACTTTTAGGTCTTTAAGGATGATAAACATATTCTAGTCTTCATGGCCAATGTTGATGTTTTTGAGGACCAGATAGTGGAAGAGAGAGATCATGAAGATACTAGGCAAGGTGAAGATGATGATAGGATCATAGACTTGCCAACCAACAAATCTTTTATAGGATGGTAGCACTAGAACAAATCTTTCACTTGGACCCTCAAGGCTAGGAAAATATATCATCCTCCTCTGAGGGAGGAAAATTTGAGAAAGTTAACATCAACTAGGACGGTGAAGAAAAATTAGTACACATTGGCACCTCATGCTCCCCTGAGAAGAAGGAGAAGATTCTCATGGTTCTCTGAGAATACATCGATGTAATTGCATGGTGGTATGAAGATTTGAAAACCTATGACACATCCATCATGACCCATACCATCCCAGTGAAACTGGATGCTAAGCCCTTCCAACAAAAGCAAATAGCAATAAACCCACTGATCGAGCCTCTAATTTTTCAAGAGGATCAAAAACTACTATCAGCTTAGATTATCTTTCCTATCTGGAACACTACGTGGGTTGCCAACCTCATCCCTGTGAGGAAGAAAAGTGGAGAAATCCACCTTTGCGTAGATTTTCAAAATTTAAATAAGGCATCTAAGAAGGATAATCACCATATCCCCTAGTTGGATGAGGTACTATAAATCATGAATGGATCACAAATGATATCCTTGTTGGATGGGTACTCCAGGTATAACCAAGTCATGGTTAAGTACAAAGATAGAGACAAAATTACATTCACCAACAAGTGGGGAATGTTTGCATATCGAAGGATGCATTTTGGCCTGATCAATGTAGGGGCCACATTTTAAAAGGCTATGGACATTGCATTCAAAGGCCTAGTAAACCGGTGCATAATCATCTACATGGATTTGACCATCTTTTCCTGGGACATGCATGATCACTCCACCCACCTCACCCAAATTTGTGAGAGATGTTGCCAGTACAAAATACCCCTCAACCCTAAGAAATATATATTGAAGGTCATTAAAGGGAAGTTGCTCAGGCATATCATCTCTAAGAAGGGTATCTCTATTGACCCTAAGAGAGTTGAAGCACTGCTAAATTTACAGATGCCTAACAAAAAGAAAGAAATGAGGTCTTTCTTTGGAAAGATCAATTTTGTTTGGCGGTTCATCACTAGATTCACCAAGATAGTGAAGCCACTCAATGAGATGATGAAGAAAGATACAAAGATTGAGAGGGGTCTTGAATCAAAGAAAGCATTCACCTGATTAAGAAAATGATTGTGGAGGCACCAGTCTTGGCTAGTCCAAAATATTCCCTCCCTTTTCACATATACTACTTTGCTTCATGAAATTCTTTGTGACAGTTTTGACCCAAAGGGTATAAGGGGAAGAATGGCCAATTGCTTTCACAAGCTCCCGTTTTAAGAATTTCAAAGTCCAGTATTCACCTTTTGAAAGGAAGGCCTTTTATCTTATCCACACTGTGAAGAAATTTTGGCATTACATTCTCTAGGGAAAAGTGAATGCTATCATCCCAGACTAGGTTGTTAAGTCTCTACTACTGCAGATTGAATTGGGTGAATGACAGGGGAAATGGATGGCCATCCTCCAAGAGTATGATTTGGAAATGCAAACCATGAAGATAGTCTGAGGTCAGGGACTATGTAGAGCGATGGGAGAAGAGACTCCCAACATTGAATGCCATACTTACACGGTGGAGTCTATCACTAAAGATCTATAGTATATCAACCTAGTATACTTACTATTAAACAACAGATGCCTGGAGGGGCTACCCCCAAAGAAAAATGGTGCCCTGCGGCTGAAGAGAATGCACTTCATGACAAAAAATGGAGTTCTCTTTCACAGGAACTATGAAGGGGTATACCTTCTGTGCATAGACAGGGACCAAGTTGTGAAAATGATCAAAGAATTTCATGGGAAATTTGGAACTGGGCATGGCTTAGTGCATGCCATTTCCCATCAGATCCTCTAGGATAGATACTATTAGTCCTATATATTTAAAGATGTCTACACTCACGTTAGTAGATGTCATACTTGTTAAACGGTGCCACATCGTGAGTGGAACTCGACCATGCCTTTGCAGCTAGTCTTCAAAGCTAGACCCTTCACCCAATGAGCATTTGACTTTATCAGAAAAATCAACCCCAACTTGTCTACCAACCATCAGTACATTTTAACTGCTATCGATTATTGCACCCAGTGGTCTAAAGAAATTCCTTGCAAAAATAACACGATAGATGTAGTTATAAAATTCTTGGAAGGAAATATAGTCACAAGATTTGGAATGCCATTTGCTATAGTATTTGACAATGGTTTGACATTTTCTTTAGTGTAATTAGTCGAATGGACCTATAAAAGAAAGATCATTTTGAAGTTCCCTAGCAAATACTATCCCAAGGGTAATGGTGTGGCTGAATCAACTAACAAAAATCTACTTGAGGTGATCAAACATCTTTTAGAACAGAACCCCAGGGATTGGCACCAAAAGCTTAGATTCACTCTCTGGGTAGATCACATCCAAATAAAGGCAGCCCTGGGGCCATTCCCATTCCATATGGTTTATGGCTAGAATCCAGTATTCACCATAAACTTGCAGATCCCTGTTTTATAGTTTGAATCCAGTATTCACCATAAACTTGCAGATCCCTGTTTTATAGTTTATGTAGGAATTCAGCATCCGGGACAAAATTTTGGATGTTTGGCTTTGAACCTGGTATGAATGGAAGAACAAAGAGATGTAGTACTTGAACATTTTACATGTCACCAAGTAGAGGTAAAATGATGGTTTGACAGAAGAGCCCAGTATAAGGCCTTTCAGATTTTGGACTTGGTTCTCTTGCAGGAAAAGGCCCGGGAAAAGAAGGGAAAGAAAACTAAGTTCCAATGGCTCTAGCTTGGACCATACTTGATATCTGAGATCTACAGGGAAAATACTTATTGGCTCAACACTATGACTGGAGAAGCCATCCTATTTCCTATCAATGGGCAGTTTCTCAAGCACTATTTTGAGTAAGGCAGGTGATGAGTTTGCCCAAAGTTGTACTATATGTATATTTCTTTCTTGTACATATCTTTCCCAGTAATTTGTTTGGAGTACCTTGTAAATAGTTTATTGGATGTCCTCCAGGACCACCTTTCCTTTTCATGTTTCCTTTGTCTTTGGTTTTATTTTGCTTTCTTTTTTCATTTTCTTTTGTTTTCTAGGTTCCCAGCGTGTTGTCTTCTTCTTGTAAGATAGGAATGCTTCGCATAACATCTAGTCTTTGGAATGGTACCTTGTGCATTCCGGTGAGTTTGGAATCTATTCTTAGCATGGTGGAATTTATCCACGCTTTAGAGTTATTTTGTAAGTATGGTAAAATGTTATGGGTAATCTTAATCAGATTCACATCTTGATAGTCTGGACATAAGTTAACAGAAAATTCAAGAAACAAGTAATCAGACACCTTGAGGGTAGATTGGCTACACTGGTTGATTGACCAAGTCTGAAAAATAATTAAAATAGCCCAGGTCTAGAACATTCTCTCCTATTTGGCAATTTAAAGTGGATGGCAAGGTCAAAAGAAGTACCATTGTTAAACTTAGCTAAGCTTAAGGCTCACAGTGAAAGGATTATCGCCTTTCCATCTAGAAAAGAAAAGGAAAAGAAAGAACTAAGGAATAGAGAATTCTGGTATCCAGGGGAAACATGTAAGATACAATGAACTTGGCTTGATTTCCTCAGTGCCTCCTCTCTCCTTCTCTCAGAGGTCATCAACTTGGTTTTCCTCCAAAGCATACACTTTACAAGTGACGAAAGACTAAAAGATTGAATCAAGGATGAGTTCTGATTTTCTCAGACACCTCACACTTTGTAAGAAGAGGGCTCCAGGTAAGGATTAATTTTAGTTTTTCTAACCAGAGATTCTAAAGTTCTCGAATGCACTAAGGCATTCATGCTAGATAATCACCATTTGTTATGCCATGCATGCCTGTCCCTATATTTGTAGGCAAAATGTTGGGTCCCCCTTTTCTCTTTTTTCCCTTTTCCTTGGTTTCTTTTGTTTCCTCTATTTTCCCTCTAGACTTTGCTTCCACGAGGGTTGTCTTTCTTTTGTTTTTTTTGTCTCGTGTCTCCAGGACCCACTCCCGAAGTTCATTTGTTCTTTTGATTTGGCTAGATTTTGGACTCTGGGACTCTGTGTTGTCATGTCTTCTCTCGATAGAAGGTGTGGATGCATGGAATTCTCGAGCCAAGATTCCTAAGGTTTTCTTGTGCCAAAATTTGTGGAAAGAATGTAACACATTTTTACCGTAAGGGTATAAATGGGAGTAACTAGACATTTTCATATTTTACTACGATTAAAGTAATTAGAGAAATTTGAAGGTGATTAAGGTGATTAAACAACAAATTTCTCCTTGTGCTTAGTGGTTAATTAAATAGTGATTTGTAGAGCTTATTCATAGTTGTTCTAAGGATAACTCATTTCAGAGCACCTCTGTGCTCATCTTCCTCGCGTCCCCTATGTTTCTAGGTAGGCCTTCAGATTTTCCCTCTCTGGTTTCTTTTCTTTTGGTTCTTTCTTGTTTTGTCTGGTTTTCTTTTTGTTTTTTCTGTCGCTTCTGTCTCTGGTTTTGCTTTCTGTCGCCTCTTGTTGGTGGGTTGGCTCTACTAGAGGGTTGTCCGCCCTCTATGCAATTGTAATTTAGGTGTAAATTCTTTGTATATTTTAGTAGGTTTCCATGCAAATACCTTTGTAAGTCTCTGTATATATTGTACATTGTGTGTCTATTTTCTACGTCTATATATATGTCCGTTTTGGGCCAGCATGCAATTCATGCTTTTACCCTCGCCTATGCTTTGGCTCTATGCATTTCTTGTATATTCTGCACTCTCCTTTGGGAAATCTCATCACACTCCATGCATCAAAAGCCCCAAATTTGGAGCTCATTCAAGAAAGATGGCTTCCTTGTTCAAACTCGACACCTCGCTGGTTTGGCCATGGTGTTTTTCTCTCTCCTCCATCAAGTCAGTCTTAATGATGGGTTAAGTCTCCCACACATGCATTCAATTCTGGCCCAAGTGACATTCTTTTCCTCACATATTCAGATAGTTGTGGGCATAAATGCCATAACTCCCATTTTTGCATGGCCACGTGACACCCCCACATTAGCCTAATATGGCTCATTTCCAGTCATGTAAGCAATGGTTAGTTTTTCAAACTCTGGGTCCTAGGTCTTCATTTGGTCCTTTGTTTCATTTTCATCACATGTGTTGGAATCCTTGGAGGCTCGAGAAGAGGTCAAATCCTAATTCACCTTTTTTTCATATGTATATCTCTTTTTAGGGTTTGACATGAGCTAACAGTTCTTTTAGGCACAGGTGTGATGCAATGGTAAGATCTCCAAAGTCTAGAATAATGCTTTGTTTTATATGAATACTGACGGTCTCCTTTCCTTGAAGGTTACCAAAAATACCACTCATCAATCATGTCAGAGGCTTCTGCATCATCTCCACCTAGAAGTCCACATCACCCCACCACTGCTGCCACCCAAGCAACTGTCAGAATAAAGACCAAGAAGGCCCTAGAAAAACTCCCATTGAAAATTAAGTATCTGAAGGGAGATACCATTGCAGGATCAAAGATTGAGTCCAAAATTTAGCTGATCACCGACATCAGTGTCAAAATGTGGGCCGAAATGCAGGCCCTGGTAAAAATGATGTTTATTCAATGGATGGTCAGAGATCCATTGGCCATCAATGTGGGAAATTCCAAGTTCCTCAAAGATTCTTTCTTCCCCTGCGTTGTGCAAGCCCCAGAGCTCATTCTCACTCTGGAAAGACACTATAATGCTGTCATCTGGGTCATTATTCTTGCCTCCCTAATCTTGACAAGATATCCAACACCTATGGTCTCTCTAGATGCCGTGAATTTTCAAGGAGGACTGGGAATTCCCCAATTTGATGATGTAGTCATCCTCACCCAGGTGCTAGCCTTGGAGGAATTTTAGAAATTGGAACACATGGCATGGCGGTACCTTAAAAACAAATGGCTTAAGGTGCCAAGGAAATACTTCAAGAAGATGAAGCTAGAAATCCCCTAGACCAAATTCAAAGAAAGCATACAAATGGATATTATCACATTATGTAGGTATTTGGACAACCCCATGCCTGGGAATTCTTGGCATGGATGTACTATTTCTTGTTGGGCATCACCTCTGGCGAGCAGAACTTCAATTGGGCCACCACTATTGCAAATCATATGGACTCCCAATTTCTCTAGGTCACCAAGTCCTGTAAATTCTACATGATGTCTTATTTTTTGTGGGCTCTAGCGCAACAACAACCCATCACAAATGGATTACTAACAGTGGGAGTACTTAGGATTGGCATGGGCCAGAATGCTCCCTAGGATTATTTCCCACAGACCCAATGGGGGGCTATTTTCCTCAGCTTCTGTCAGGTGAACGATGCCTTCATCTAATTCAACCTCATCACACCTACTCGTGATGTCAGATATAGGCTCTCCAAGGAGGAAATGGACTTGGTCATAACTTATGGTAATTACTATATTCAATTTCAACAATATATATACATTCAGGTAACCGACTTCTCTAGGAAACCCTATTTATTGCCCAAGCATTGTGGGGATAAAATAATCCTTTTATAATATAGTAGGCAGATCTTGGACCTGCATGCCCTCTTCATAGTTAAGAAGGTGACAAATGTCTCATTCCCAATCACTTATGGGAATTACTCTTGTAGTCTGACCATGGAAAAAGAGGCAAATAATGAGCTCAAAATTACGGGGCTATCAGAGTTTTATCTAGACCAAAATAATTTTGATCCGCTAGGAAAAATAGCAACGACACCTCCCCAGGTATTGGAGCCCCAAGAGTATCACATGGAGGACTTTTGGGAAGACTTCCATTATGACTTTGAAGTTTGGGACTGTCATTTTGTCTGTATGACAATGGGAATGATGAAGAAGCTCAAGCTTCAGAAGTTCCCAGATGACTTTTGAGATACTGGGTCCATAGTGGACCCACAATACAAAGAAAAAGGAGTAGACAAAATGGCCCTCCCTCTAGTAGACTAGGATGCGCAAGAGGGACCTACAATAGAAGACCTCACCCACGATGTGATCGAGCATAGTCACACATATTTAAAGAAGGCATGCCCAAGGAGTACACATAAAGTTGGCTCATTTGTGTAGGGTTCAACTTCTGTAGTCAGAACCTCCTTGCAAGGTGAGGATAGAGGAAAGAGGAAGTTGTGGACCCCATCTCAAGTCCTAGCAGCCACTCCCATAGTGGAGAAAATGTAGCAAACACTGGAAGCCTCCCAACAAATGATTGAAAAGTTAATCACCCGGTTGCCCACCCAGCCATTATGACTAGACATGCTTGCCCTCCCACTTCCCCTTCACTTGCAACATTAATAGTCTGAGTAACAGGGATCAGGGCGGATGAAGAGTGGGAAGCCATGTTGGATGCAGGGCCCCCATTAGTAACAAGGAGGAAAAAGAAAAAGATAACTGATCCTCAGCCAAAGGTGGAGACAGAGCTCGGGATGCCTAGCATCCCCAAAATATAGATTGTCTCCTCGGAGTCTCTGGAGCTGGACAATCAACCCAGAGATCCCCCAGAGACTTCCCCTCTGCATGATGAGTTTAATGACATATTTGGGATAGATGAACTGGTGAACTTACAAGGGGATATCGGGAAGGCAGTAGAAGAAATAGATTCCTAAGAGGAAGTGGTGATACCTCTTGAGAAGAAAAACCCAGAGAAAGAAGCTGCCTAAGAGCAAGAAGTCTGGGTAGTGCCAGAAAAGGATCCTAAATAGATTCACATCTCTGAAATCCCAGAGATATAGGTTCAAAGAACCATGGGAGACAGGAAAATACAGGACAATAAACTGACATTGGCTGAGGGAACCGGACCTATGGGAACAACCGTAACCTCAGCTGCCATGCTCTAGATGTCACCCTCGAAGAAGGTAACATTTGGTGAGGTAGTTTCAGTAGCTGCATTGTTAAACTTTAGAAAGATACCTCACCCACCTCCAAAAGACATTCTGATAGGAGAGAACATTCGTAAGATAAGGCCGAAGAACAATAGAAACAACAACAAGATGAGGGGAAGAAAACTAGGAATACAAATGTAGAATCTGATGCTGTTAAAGATGTGAATGTCAGGGAAGGTGATACTAATGCCACTAAGGTGGATGATGCCAGTGGACCCAAGGATATAGGAAAAGAGTCCAAAGAGGCTCATAATATTGGGGACGCACAACATAATCCTAGAAGGGATTTATAGGATCAAACTCTTGTAGCAAGGCCACCCCTACCACCATAATGGCTAGTGGATTCAAGAAAAAGGAAGGCTCCAACACCAGCCAAGGCCCATATCTCTTTGGTAGAGATGATGGCGCAAGCACAGAATTCCCCCATGGAAAAGAAGGCCTAGACATTCCATACCCTCTGGACTGGGCTGGGTGAAGATACAGTTGCGGTAGTCGCAACATCTTCCCCAGATGCAGATGCAATGATGACAAAGGCCAAAGATTATGCAATCATGAAGTTATCTCTGGGTAAGAGGGAAAATAAAGGTGAGTTAGACATGCTAAAGAAAGTAGCCAAGGTGGTAGAAGCCCGCTATGAAAAGGAGGCTCAAAAGTTCAAGGAAAAAAAAGAAAAGAACGCAAATCTTTTTTGGGCTTCTAACATAGCTCGCCCAATCCATCATTTCCATTCCTCTAGAAGCTTCTTCATCGGGAGCATTGCTCCCATAGGATAACATCGACATGCTTAGGAGTATGAAAAGGAAAGCACAGGTGGTCAATGATTGGGTAGCAGAACAAGTAGGGAACATCTAGCATTTCTTGGTGACCACACTCCCTGACCTATACAAAACCAAGAATGTGTTGCATTAGGATAAAAATACCATTACCATCTGGGAGGGAGAGGTTGAGAAACATGAGGCTTGGATAGGTGAGTTAGGAGAACTCATGAGCATTGGGGAGGAAATTGTCTCCAAAGCTAGAATTTTGGGAGAGAATTCCTTTGATTTTGTCCGGACCCAGCTCTCCAGACTTGATCTCACATTGGAGATAACCAAGCAACTAGTAGGGGCCCTGTAGGACAAGGTGCTAGAGATAGATTATTCTTTGAATTTATAAAAGTCATTCATTAAAAGGGTTTCAGGAGTTGATCCCTTCAATATTGAGACATGTACTCTAGAGGAGTATGTCATAGGTAAATCTAATGAGCTAATGGAAGCTTGATACCAGTCCCTGGAAGGAATTGATGGAGCAGCAATGTCCCGCATATCTTGCATGGTGCTCTGGGGCCATGATGCTACAAAGATGGCCACTGAATTCAAGGTAAAAAATTTGGATCTTGGTGAACAAGTGGAGGTGGCCAAGTACCATTTGGTCGGCCTCAGGGACATTGATGAGGATGGAATTGCCCAACTCCTAGAAACATTCAAAGATATCAAGGAGAAATAAGGTTCTCTGGAGTTCAAATATCTTCACAAATAGAGCATATTTTGAGGAGTCTTTATTCTTTGAGCGCAATATTTTGGATCCTAGAGTTTCGAATCCATAGTTTCATATTCTTTTAATGACCCACATCTATGTTCCTTAGAGCTGACTGATCATTATCAGGTAGTTAATAAGGGTGTCAAAAAGTAGGTGACCCTAGCAAGGCACATTAGCTCAAGGCATGGTTCTGGTAGGTGGTCTTCCCAAGGCACCGCTCCAGCATAACACCTAGTGCATTGAAGATAGTGGGCCACTTTTACATTGATGAGGCATGTAGCCTCAATCCTTAGGAGATAAGATTTCTTCTATTCTGCCTCTAGCTCTCTTCTCGAGGCTGATTCTTCCATACCTCTTTTCTTGTCTCATTCTATTGACATGTCAGACCTTTGTTCTTCTCGAGGTTGTTGTAGCATGGTGCATGTATTACCAGCCACTAGAAATCATATTTTATTATTGAGTGTAAAGATAAGTTATGTTAATTTTAGGGAAAATATGTGTATAAATAACAAGTTTGACCTCATTCCAAGGGTTGGAAAAATTTATGATTTTGCAGTCCATAGCTATAGCATTTCAGCATTTCATTTCTTGTAGTTGCAGAGCTCAATGCTCCTTAGTTCTTAGAGGTTCTTAGTAGATAGATGCTACCCTGGAGCCATTATTATTCTGATTTATGGATTAACATTCTTTTATGTTGTATGTTTCTGATGTCCCTTGCTCTGATATTTTAAAGTAGATTAATGACCTTATTTTCCCCTCACTATTGGATATGTATGAACTAATGGTTTTGTGCGCATTCAATATTTTAGTGTAGTATGTTAGAGTATGGTTGATGTTTTAAATGTATTTGCATGAATATAGGTAGATGGAATACTTCTAACCCTAGCCTATCTTTTAAATTTTATTTTGTAAACTAATGCATGCTTGCAGGAAACCCCCACTTACTTAAATCCCTGGAGAAAATGAGCCAAGAAAACTAGCTATCCCCCCCGAACAAAATAGTCACACTCCAACTTAGCTCCTGCAGTATCGAGACCCGACTCTCACATGCTTGAAGGCCTAGATAATTTTTTGTTAGAGTAGTCATACTATAGCTAATAATTAATTTATTTAATTATTAGTCTATTATACTCTACGCTTAAGTAAAACTTAGGCATCTCATTATTCTTTAGGGTTTTCACCTTTAGGGTTTCGGTATCCTTTTATAAGGATTCACCTCTTTTCATTTCAAAAGGGAGATTGTATTGTATTCATTTTTGTTGATAATAGAAATTCATTCTTTCAACATGGATATCATGTCTCTGGTTTTTTGGCCGCCATAACTTCTTCTGTCTTCTGTCTTTGCTTCTTCCTTGTGATAGGTTACGCATGTAGGTGTTCTTGGGAGAATAGGGTTTTTTCTATTTCTAACATGGTATCAAATCTTTCCTACTACTCGTTTTTCTAGTTTTGTTGAAACAAGTCCTTTGCGGATGAGGGTTTGAAGCTTTCATCTTTCTTTGGTATTTTTTATTGGATCCAGGGGTCTCTATTTTTTAGAGCAGGTTGAACCAAAACTGACCTCATAGTTACATCTGACAGGCCCAAAAACCCTAGGATCCATATAAAATATGTCTGATTTGGACACCAGAGCATCTGGGAGAATTATTTTGGACCTCTAGGGCCGTACGGATGCAGTTTTCGAGGCAAAAAATAAAAAAACACTTTTTTTAATGTTTTTTTAAGAGCAGGCAGTGTTTTTTCAAACTAGCCACCACGGTGCCACTGTCGGGCCACCGGTGCTCCACTGCCATCGGTCGGTGCCTAGCCCGCCACCCTATGCACTCCACAGCCCCCGCCGCCCTGCTGGCCCCGCTGCCCCGCCGGCCCCCGCCGCCTACTGGCCCCCGCCTCTGGCACCCACGGCTCCCTGGACCCCACTACCCCTCTGTTCTGCTCACTGGTCGTGCCATCGCTTGGGCCGCTCAGCGGGTGTTTAGCCCCACGGGCTTATTTATGCCTAGTGGCTGGTCACATGGTGACCAGGGTCTCCGTGGGCTCTTCTATGCATGGCGGTGGTCATATGGTGCACAAAGGATTGGGAATTCTAGCCCCAGGGGCTTAATTTTTATTTTTGAGGCCTTTTTAACCCTCCTAGACTATTTTCAATCTATCTTGAGCATACGGGGGTATTTTTCCAACTTCTATATACCGTCAAAAATCTCTTTCTGAGCACTTTTCGATGATGGAGGTTGGGGTTTTGGGTTCTACCATTTTGATAGTGCTTTTCACTATTGAATTTTGATGTCTACCTTTTTTCCTTTCAGGAGCCATATCTTTCTCATCTGGACTCTATTTTTGGCAAACCAGTTATCGTCAAAAAGCTGGTTCAGTGAGCTATTCAGTTGTAGGGGTATTTTTTCTAGCTTCTGATCTAGGTTTTCTCTCCTCTGAGTTTGGCATCTTTCACACTCTGGCAGATTACTTAGGTTCTATAGGTCCTAGGATCTCTTCTTCTGATCTTTCTGGCTCACTCTTCTTTCTGACTTCTGAGCTTGTATGCTTCTCTTCTATAGATTTTTTTTTTCTAGAAATGCACTGAGATAAAGTGCCTGCTTTTGCATATCTTGGATTTTGAACACCTTGTGTGTGTTGTACTTGCACTCTATTATAAAGTGCCATGGGGGGTTATGATGTTATGCCATTTTGTTCTCATCCACCTTTGTCAAGTGAGTGAACCTTCCATGACATTAGCCCATGCTATGTGTCAGTGACATCGCCCTTTATCATATGCTTATACTTCTGTTGCACTGTTGGTGTTCCTGATTCTTCTTTCTATAGATGTTTCTGGCATTGCATTTTAGTGTTCCTATCACCTCTCCCTATTCAGCATTATGGGGGGGTTCACCTGCTAGTTCTATTGCTTCCTTGGTTTGATTGATCAGCTCTTCAGATTTTGTCTTTTTTACCTGGTCATGCACTTCAGTGGGGGTTCCAACAGTTACTTCTGACAGTGTTTATAGCTTCATGCTTCAGAGATGCTTCTTGCTCATTCTATTTCCTTCTCTGGAACTTTCCCTAGATTGGAGGCTTAGTTTCCTTCATCTAGTTTATTTCTTGTACTTGGGTACTTGATCAGGCCTAGTTGCCAGGTCCCATAGTTCCTTTCATGCATTTTGTTCTCATGCATCTTTTAGTCTTTAGCTGTTTAGCTTCTCCCTAAGTTACACTTAAGGGGGGGTGTTAGAGTAGTCATACTATAGCTAATAATTAATTAATTAAATTATTAGTCTATTATAATCTACGCTTAAGTTAAACTTAGGCATCTCATTATTCTTTAGGGTTTTCACCTTTAGGGTTTCGGTATCCTTTTATAAGTATTCACCTATTTACATTTCAAAAGGGAGATTGTATTGTATTCATTTTTGTTGATAATAGAAATTCATTCTTTCAACATGGATATCATGTCTCTGGCTTTTTGGCTGCCATAGCTTCTTCTATCTTCTATCTTTGCTTCTTCCTTGTGACAGGTTATGCATGCAGGTGTTCTTGGGAGAATAGGGTTTTTCCTATTTCTAACATTTATTCCCCGAACAACCTTTACAGGTGAAGTTGGCCAGTAACCCGGTACTAGGTGACAACTTACATCTGTTGGCAGACCCGGTCACAAAGTCCTGTCAACACCACCTTGTGAAAGGATTTATACAATACGGTAAATTCTTTACTCTATTATGATATTTGAGAAGGATTGTTAGGTCCACCCAGTTAATGGATTTGACTGATACATCAGTTAGGATAAACTAGTGAATGATCTGACATGCAATTTTGATTTGTTGAATAAGATCCTTTGATGTAATACTAATCACCTGAATGTTATAGCTGAGTCTCTATTGTTATTTTATACTATTGTAGCCTTCTAATCAATATGCCTCTTCATATTCGCATCCATACATATATTTAATGTTTTTGTAATGATGATTTATTATTTGGATAAACAAAGTGTCTTACATATATACTTATCCAAATCAATTACCTCCACAAGTCAGCTACTATCATATTAAATAGTATCAAACAATATGTACTAAGTTAGCCCAATGCTAATACTCAGGTCCAGTAATCTACTCGGGTGATATGATGACACTTGGGAAATACAATGAACTTGACAACTATAGCACTCAGTTGACATTGGGTGCTCAAGCCACATTGATCACTTGGAGATACTATGCAACTTGGGTAACACTGGTGACTCAGGTGATATTGAATGGAACTAACTACTCGATCAACACATCAACTACTTGGATCAGTCAACATTGCAAGCTACTGGATCTGCTAACACTATAATCATATGGATGACTAAGTGTTTTGGCACTAATTGACAATATGTCTTTCCATAATGTCTAATATCTCCCCCTTTGGCATTAGTGACAAAAAAACTTATCATACCAAATATTCTGATCAAACAAATTGACAAGTCAAAACTCCCCCTTTCAATGTGCTTGGGTTCTAGCTTGGTTTTGACTACTACTCTACAACTCAGTTGCAACTGTCTCTTTTTTTATTTTTCAAAACTATTTTTGTAACTCTTATATATATGTTCCTTTTCTATGTACATGTATTTCCTCGTATATATACATATATATCCTATTTTTCCCCCTTATTTTTGACACAAATTCCAAAAGCATATCTACAAGGTAATACAAAAATATGAAATGAAATCACTATGTACCTTCAAAATTTGAGACAAAGTCTTGTCCCAATTATCTTGCAACACCTTCAGGATGTAAAACTCAATCTGAATTTCTGCAGACAACTCTATCATAAGCTCCGCAACATAAAAAATATTATCATGGATGAGTTTATTTGTGTGATCAATATGTTTTTGCATGAGATCCATATGAGGAAGTAGTTGGCTCTATATAGCTGATAGGGATTCCCTTGTTTGTCCTTCTTCCCTCATTAGTTATGTCTGTAGATTAGTCAAATACTTGATCTTAACAAAATGTGCTAAACTTGAACTTGGATCAAGTTCCATCTTGTTTGCACTTGCCTTCAAGTCATTGTCAATCTTTGTCAACTTGTTCCTTATATCCATGGTAAAATTTGATGTGTCCCTCAACTTTACAAATAATGAAACACCATTATTTATAGTGGTTTCTAGAGAGATAATAATGGTGGATAGCTTCACTTGATCTATTGCAATCTTACCTGCAACATTCTCTAGAACCTTATTCTCAGATTTTCTCTCTGCCTTCTGTAGTAATTTATCCTGACCGCTAAGATCTTTGTTAAACTTGTGAACTATGTGAACAAGTTGGTCCATTATAGAGTCTTTTGAATTGACTTCAATCTCTAGTGAATCAATGAATTTACCTTTGATGTCCTCTAGTACTCTGTTCCTTTTCTTCTCATCTCGGAGCTTCTATTGTTTTGCTCTTTTCTTCCACATCTCCCCAAGGATTTCCATCTGCTCGGCTACTAGGCTAGAAAGATCCCAATTAGGAATCACAATATCTTCCTCAAGGTCAACTTCATCAGTTATTGTTTCCTTTTCTTTACTCTTAACCTTGGGATTAGACAAAGGAATGGTTTCCTTACCTTTTCCACTATCATCCTTGTCCTCAATGTTTAGTTGAAGTAGGTTATTAACTGTCTTTGTGCTGACTATAGAAACATTGACAATCTCCTTCTATGACTTGGTTTGGCTTGGCCTAGTAGTAGATAGAGCCTGATGCTTGGTTCCTACTAGACCTGAAATAGACTCTATGGTCTTTTCCTTGCTCAGAGATAAGATATTTAGACTAGGTGATTGGGGCAGTGATGTCATCACTTCCACTACTATCTTCTTTGCATTGGATTCCTCCATAGTCTGTACCTCAAACATTTCTTCATCTTTAACTTGTACATAAGGGTCTGTACTCATTTCATCTATCTTATCTTCTTTCTTGTTTTCAAAAATGGACTTCCACAACTTAGTTGCAGTCTAGACAACATCCTCTATTTTCTTGCTCAAAATTTGAAAGGTCCTAAACCTTGGAGTGTTATTACTCTCATACTTAGACATAGTATCTTTTACCTCTTTATCAGTCAATGTAGGCATGAATTGCTTCAAGTTTTGTTTTCTAATGTCCTTTTCAATTTGGAATCCCTTTTTCCAGTGAATGGTGATTGCCTTAAGAAGGTCTTCACTCATATGGATTTTCAATTCAGATGGATCATACTTCCATCTTTCCATCTTCACTACTAATGCATCCTCAATTATCTTTTGTTCATCCTTGGCTCTAGAAGCATATTTAAGTGATTTGAGATTCTACATACCACTACCTTATTTCAATTCTTCAACCTTCTACTCAAAGGTAAGTGGTGGCTTCTTGAATGTAACTGTATCTTCTTCATCATCTTCTTTGGGTAATATCATTTTTATTCTAGATCTCTTGGGTTTGTTTGCAGTGAAGGAAGGAGTAGAAGCACTTGGTTTTCTCTTGGGGGCTAGCCTCTTCTTATTAGGAGGCTCTACTACTACCTCTTTCTTAGGTTCTTCTTCTTCTACATTTATGTCATCATTTTTGCTTTCAGCGATTGAAAGAGGAGAGTCTGATGGCTTGTCATATTTCTTTCCAAACTTCTAAATTCTTTTCCTTCCTATCTTCAAGATTTTGGGAATCTCTATTTCCAATGTTATTCTTCCCTTAGCTTCTTCATAATTTCATATATAAGTTGCTTTACGATAAAAAATATCATTAATAAGAGACTCAATGATGTCTCTGGTCTCATCTATGTTAAAAATCCTTCTACTGGCCATCTTGTGGAACTCCTTCATTGATGCGAGTTAGATCCAACCTCTGCCACCTAATAACAACACCAAAAGATCACAAAAAGTCTATAATTTAGATTGGTATCCACCATAATGAGATCAAACCATTCTTTACACCATCTAATGTAGTCAAGGACATATAATCCCCAAAGGAGTTGTCAAATCCTTGTAGCAGTTATCAATACATCATAAATCAATAATATATAATAAACAACAACATGAATTGTTGGAAATAAGGATGGAGTAACTGAGAGGGGAGGGGTGAATCAGTTACCACAAAAATAAATCCACAAGTCCCTTAGATGTCTTTAATATATATATTACTGTTACTCGGTGAATTAACCTTATATTGTTGTGTAAACATTCACAGTGAT
>MU224564.1:3482749-3497625 GCA_018584345.1 Thuja plicata | reverse complement strand
TGATACAAAGCATTTAGGCTTTTTTTTTTGTCTTTTCTATGTTGATCCAAAAGCAACCTTTGTTCATATTATGTTGTCTTCTTCCATTTCCCTTGTAGTTCCATTACAATTAGGGGGAAGTGAGGTCAATTCAGAAACATCATATTGATATACAATAATTATCTTATGACCATATTGGACCTAGATATATGGATCCCTTATGTTCTCTAGATGTTTTTAATGTCAATTTAGACTTTGAATTGCCTATGTTTGACGATATTTCACTTTTGTGATGTGACTATCAGTCGATGAATACTACCATAAAATAATTGCTCTTGATTGGTCTACACAATCACTTTAAGGTGGGGCCATGCACTTTTATTTCATTTTTACTATTTTTTATACACCACAAGACTAATTTGTACACTTTGACCACACACCATTAATTTTCTTGGTGGCATTGTGATTCCCATTTAGTAGTATCCTATCTAATATTACCCAATAAATATTGGAGTTTATCTTAGCCTTTTAATATCAATTGGTATGAAGCTCACATAGTATAATATAACTAGCTAACCCTTTTGAGACACCTAGAATAATAAAACTTTCCAGTCCTTGTGACTCCATGTGTACATGCCTCCTAGTAAGTATCTAAGGATATTTCAAAACCTATGTGCCATGATTTTTGTCTTTGTAACATGACCCATCATGATTATTAAAGGACTATCTTTAACCCTAGAGGTCATTCCTTGTATTTTATTATGGCTCCTAGTTTAATTCTATGAATCTTACTATCCTTAGGTTCCATACCTTCTTTTTCGTGCACTCTATGTATTTCTAATTTGTATGATATTAATCACTTTGTACTTACCATTTATCTTGATGATAGATTGATGATATCATAAGTCTTGGAGACTATTACCTTGCCAAGATTGATGTTATATTATCTCTTTGATGTAACGACGAGGGAATCTTTTGCTTCTTTGTACTTACCAATAGTATGGTTATAAGTTTATACATCCACTAAAGTGGGTGATAAATATATTATAGTAAATGGTATAGCTTTATGGTTTCACACTCACCTTCCCAGCATGTGCACCAATATGGTGAACAAATTATGAAGGGTACTCCCCTTATTCAACCAAACACATAGACCATAATAGGGAAATAAATAGAAAATTACAAGAAAAAACAAATGGTAAGAACACAAACACTTTCTTTTTATTATATTCAATGAAATGACATTACAATATTTAGAAAACTAGCATGATACAACCACA
This sequence comes from Thuja plicata, assembly GCA_018584345.1. NCBI lineage: Eukaryota > Viridiplantae > Streptophyta > Pinopsida > Cupressales > Cupressaceae > Thuja > Thuja plicata. The sequence goes on along the minus strand of MU224564.1, from coordinate 3,496,366 downwards.
TGGGAATTTTTGTTACAATAGTTTGCAAGACACAACCAAAAATTGCACTTCTAGAACTCAACTCTAAAACCCCCTTCATCCTTATATACAAGTAGCAAAATTAACCACCTTAGAATATTATACAAAGTGAAATTTCCCATTTTGGCACCCAACAGTTCAATTTCCCACCTTAAGTGATTTTTCTCTCTCTTCCTTTTGTATCAAAACTTGAGTCTTGATGACAAATTTTTAAAAACCATAAATTGTGAACCATTGACCTAATTGTCTATTATAACCCCATTTCAGAAAACCCTTGAAGTGCTCTACAACTAGGACTATGAAGAATTGTTTTAGAAAAGTTTTGACCCCTTCTAGACCCTCTAAGGCCTTCACAATTGAATTCAAGGTTTTTGTACCACCCCGCCAAAATATAAAATTTCAATATCTTCAAAACTAGAATTAATATTGCCATGAAACTTTAATGGTAAGCTTATATATCCAAAATGAGCCTCTAGGGAAGCAATTGGGATAATCCGTGCTCAAACAAAAAGATTACTAAAAATATTAAAATTTCCAAAATAGTAACCCTACCCAAAGATATCCCTTATTGAAAAACTAGACAATATTTTTGGGTGATGCAAGATTACTCTTACACCATGGTTTCTCACATTAGACACCCACGGTAGTTTGAAAAGTGGCGATATTATATATGTAAAAATATGCCTGTAATCCTCCTACCACAAACACTTCAATAACTCATTGCATCAATTTTAGTTCTAGAAAATCAATCAGAACAAACAATTAAAATTGAATTATTGCCTTCTAGTCATAAATATTACTATCTAATTAAAATTTCTCTCTGAATTAGGCATTTAGATAAGTAATGGACACTCATTAACTGAATAATTTAACCAAAATGAATCTAAATTAATTTAATTTTGATCTACAATGAATGCAATTAAGCTAATTGTTCATCTACATGATAGATTAAGCTAAAATTGAGATGAATTTAGATCTAAAATTATGAGTTTCAAGATGCAATTGCTATGAAATGATCTATTTAGAATTAAATTAACATTATATAGTTACAAATGAGAATGAATGATAACATTATTTCTATGCAATTATGGATGGATTATCCAATACCTTGATTGAAATTGGTTATATAGATTTCCTTTTGGAGGAAATAGTTAAATTTGAATTCAATGAATAGGATGAAGCCATGATGGATGATGGAGTTTGAACCTTGAGTGATCCATGTGGATTTGATCATATTGGCTTGAGCCATGCCACTTGTCCTTTTGTTCTTGAGTGGATAATAGGATATTTATTTAATTCACTTAATTAATAACTCTAGCCAAGGTATTTTTTCGACCTCATGATTTAATTAATTAAGCTAGTTTTAATTAATAAATTAATTCACCCTTGATAATGAACCTTTGATGTTTGATCATTTGATTATTGATTTCTGATTGAATCATGTAAGAAAATTGAATTTACTCACACAATCAGGATTGAGGTTGGCTTTGATACCTGGATTAGGTCCTAGGGAAATTCAATTGATATTTAGGCCTCTAATTAGACTAGACTAATTTTAGGTGATTAAATTTTCCCCTCTTTGAATTGATGTACGATCAACACATTGATTCAAAGAATGTATGATGTTTTTTGTGGATAAGATTCTAATTGAGTGAACATTCTGATATGAATCCTGATGAAATAGGTCACCACTTGACTGATGTCTGATGATAAATTGAGACCATAATAGCCAATTTAATGTGAAATAATGAAATTGATTACCCGTCTGATAGAGAGGATCATAACGAATAACCAATTTAATATGACACAATGAAATGTATTATTATTAGGAAAGATTATGAAAACTTGACCAAATAACTAGTTTGATGTGAAGCAATGAAACTAATTATTGTCAAGAAGATTCTGAAAGGTTTAACAAACAACAGTTTGATTCGAAGCAATGAAACTGATTTCCATTAAATAGTTGATCGAGAGAATTAGTTTGATATGGGCTCTGATGAATTTAATTATCCTTTGATGTTCTGATAAGGATACTATCAATTTTATGTGATGTGATGAAATTGATATTCCCTTGGTGATATTTAAATACTGATTTGTATAAAATTGAAAAATTTGATATGAGACTTGATGAAATTGCTCATTGATCCAGAGTGGATCCAAGTAGTGTTGGAATTTATCCCAATAAAAAACTTATAGTCCTTCAATCCCTTGGGCCACAATAGGCTATGACTTGGACCCTTCTTCTAAAGACCCTTTAGGGTAGTAATCTTTTTCTTCTTTAAGTTTCTTCAACTCCTTTATACATACTAGGATGTCTTCTCAACAATCTGATCACACTAAGCTTGTGTGTCCCAACTTAATTCAAAACCTCTCACAAGAAATTCTCTATTCATATGGAAAAATTGCACAATACTTTCATACTTCAACGTAGGGATTAGAATAGAGTTATATTGGTCAAAATCATATAATTTAGGACCATTTGTAGACTCCTACAAAGTCTTACTAGTCACAAGTACCAAACTGTCCTTTTAGGCTTGGTGAGACATGCTTGTCTAGTAGCCCTAGGAATGGGATTTTTCAACATTAACTCTTCTAAATTCCAAAGGATCAATATGAAACCTGACACTTTAAAATACCCTATTGGAAGATATGTCAAACTCCAAATACTTGTTTAGCAAATCCAGTTTTGTACTTATCAAATACTAGCAAGGACCAAAGACCTAATAGGACTAATTAGGCATGGTTATTGAAGAAAGTACTCTAGAATGATTTTCCCAGACTAATCCAATGCCTAGGGAAGATATGTCTACCCCTATGAACACCAAATCTACAAATAAATTTTCCTAACCACTCCTTATAGAGTCTTATACATTAAATAATAGTAAATTCTAACTGACCACATAAGAGATTCTCAGCTAAGGCTTGTAGGAAAAATCACTACACAAAATTCAATCCCTTTGTCCTTGTATAATATTAAATTTCCCTGCCCCTAATTGCATTCCTCCCATGGCTATGGGATTCTCTGGTTGATTTAAAATTTAGGGGATCATCTTCACAACCTAGGGTATGGAGGGCTTCAACACCTGTTTGTACAAAAATAGTGATTTATCTCTTCAACCTTCACCAAATTGAATCAAATCAATTGCATTCAAACCAAAAAAAAAATCTAAAATATCATCATGAAGAAACATAATTGTTTCCAATCTAAATACAATTCAAATAGTATTGAATCAGAGGTCATTATCTAGAAAAATAGATTTTTTTTTATTCAACCTTGCCACAAATCTTAACATTCACAAATATCAATAATTATTTTGACATTCATGGAATTATATGTCCTCAACCCAATGTCCATAACCAATTTTCAAACCTTTTGGACCATTGGGGAGGTTGTAGAAATGTTTTGCAATATTGCAACATTTTTTGCAACTTTCTTGTCCTATACTACCTAGGACCCCTAAGACTTCAAATGAGTGAATTTTAGCTCCAAACAATATAAGACTCCCAACCACAACAAAAACTGTTATATATTTTTCCTATGATGAAGTTTTACTTTAAGACTTATAAGTATACCTTGGGCCAACTAGTCTTACAAATTGGGATTTATTACATCAAAGGGATCTAGTGATCCTTAAGGTGTCTTAGGCCTATCAAACTCTATTTGAATACATCTTGACAGGGGTGCTCCTACACCATACTCTTTTAGCTTTGAAAAATCAAGTTCCTACTTGAGAGTAACTCTTCCAATGTGGTGTCATGCTTGGCTATAGTCTACTTGTCCATCCATGTGGCATATTGGTGTAGGAGCACCTAAGGATAGAAAACTTTATAGGATAGAAAGAATTTTCTGTTTGTAAGGTGTTTTCTCCACCATTCTTGTAATGACCGAGATCAATCAGTGAACAAACACCATAGTTTCTAAATAGTTGTTTTATAGTTTAAGTGTATGTTGAGGTAGCTTATAAATCTCTAGAAATCTGACAAGGCTCTAGCAACCGAAATTTATAAAGTGACACTAAGTTATATTGGTGCTTGGGAAACTCTATTGCTCGGCAATGCTACTTAGGAATCTTGCTCAGTTTACACTAGGTTGCTCGGGTATGCTGTGCAGAATGCTCAGGAATGTTGCTCGATAATGTCTCTCAGGTTACACTTGGTGCTCAAGGTTGTTTCTCAGGGTTGCTTGTAGGTTTTTACGTTGTTGACTAGCACTCGGGTATTGAAGACAAAGTTCATTTTGATGCTTGGGACTGTTTCTTAGTAATGGTGGTCTTTTTCTTGGTTATGTTGGTTAATGGCCCAGGAAACATAGGATGTGACATTTGTGGCCAGCTGGGTCAACTGTAATAGCTCTCAACATGTCATTTTCTTCTTTGATGGAAAGTGACACCTGCTCTAGTGATGGGAGGGTCATTTATGGCTCAACCATGCCTTCTCTACAAGGTGGTTGAACTTGTTGAAGAGCATGAGATATTTTGGAGATATTTTAGAGAGATAGGTATATAGTTGAAAGATTTTGTAAGAGTAGGAGGAAGTAGACAGAAGAGAGGATTATATTGTATTTTTTAATATATTAGAGTTGTGTGAATGCATAAAGCATTTGTAAAATCATCTTGAGCATTTTTTGATGGATTCCATGTGCAGTGTATATTATTGTGTTATTCAGGTTGAACCAGTTGGTTTATCTTGGAGAGTGGAGCCATCCTATTAGATTCCACAACATGAAATAGTAGCTTTATGATGAGAACCAGGTCTAGAGCACTTGACGTGAATATCTTAGTGACTTCCTCAATTTAGGGTTTGATAATACCCTATAAGGTCCATTCAGAGACCTTGGAGCTGAGACAAGATGACTCTCGATAACAACTAGACTTGGGAATCTACATCAGATTGGTATCAAAGCAAGTTAGAGAATTGGGCTTGTGTTCTTTGGGTGTGATTTTTAGAAGATTCTTTAAATTCATCCAACATGGTGTCTAATGCAGAGTTGGAAAGAGATTTCAGAGAGTAGAGAGAGGAGAACAAACTCCTGAAGGAATAATTAGCCTAAATGGCATGCAAGTTACAAGAAGTGCAGATTTGAACTACAACATTCAGTGAACTAATGAGAGAAGTTGATGAGAAGGGTAAATTAGTGGTCGAGAAGGACATGATCCCAGAGCTAGACCTTGTACTAGAAGAAGAGCCATTCTTGAAAGCATTCAAGGCAATGAGAGGAAATTCCTTAGAAGGTGTGTCGCTATTTAGTGGAAAAATGGATCCTGAATTAATCATGGAATGGATAGAAGGTCTTGAAAATAACTTTGATTGTGATAGTGTGATTCGAGCTCAAAAATTTAGAATAGCCAAGATAAGATTGAGAGGAACTGCTCTCACTTGGTATAAATGTTTCCAAGATGAAAGGGAAAAAGGAGGAAAGAACCCCATAACTAGTTGGAAAGGTATGGTGGCAAAGATGAAGGAAACTTACCTTCCTGATGATTATGAAGTGCATTTTCACAAGAAAAGGCAGGATCTGAGCCAGAAAGACTTAGAAGTCAGTGCCTATAAAAAAGAGTTTCATAAGCTATTCTTAAGGTCCGATGTGATGGAAGAATAAAGCCTAAAGGTGGCAAGATAATAGAATGGCCTCAAATGGAGCATTCAAGAATAGATCAGTCTCTTAAGCCCCAAGACTGTACACCAATGCTATCATTTATCCCTTAAAGTGGAAGAGAAGTTAAAGAATAAAAAAAATCAAACAGTTGAGGTAGAGGAAGAGACAATAGAGGTCATAGAGGAGGATATCAAGGAAGAAATCCTGAAGATAAGAATCAAATTGAGTCTAAAATCACAGAGAATCAAGGAGAATCTAGTAACTGGTGTAGGAGCACACCTAGGCTAACCTCCAAGTTGTTTTCATTTTGGCTTGTACTTGAAATTGGCCAAGTCAAGATAGGTTACTTTGTTTTTAGACCCTAGAAGGTCATTGCTATGTAGGATAAGTGAGTTAGTCATTAGGACTAAGGTCACAACAATAGCCATTGTTATTAGTTTTTCAAATTCTTAGGATTAGTTGCTAAATGTGGGATAGGAGTCATGAATGTGCCCAAATCACTTAAATTTGGAAATAGAGATGCCATAGGGTCTTTAATGATCTTGGATACTTAAATTGAAGAGGTTAGAGGTCCTAAAATGCAGGGAGAAGGCATAATAGAGAAGATGCCAAAAGTTACTAAATTGTTGTCATGCAACATTTGCAATAATTGCAAATATTACATGCAACATTGGTTACATTGGATTCTCCTTGAAAATATGTGTGGGGAATTGACCAAAAAGGCCTAGAATTTAGGAAGAAGGAATCTAATGGAGATTAGGACTTGAATCAAGTAGTTAGTCATGGATTGTAACAACTGTGAAGTTGAATAGAGCTCTGCAAATCTAGTTTTCTGAGGATCCCGAGCATTTCTTTGTGACAGTCATAATGTCTAGATAGAGAGATTGAATTGTATGATTTTTTTCATGCATAGGATAGTTAGAGACACTTTTCATTTAGTAATTTAGTCGATTGGAAGTAGTATATAGTCGTAGCTAAATTTTTTTGTAACTAGAGAGTTCACTGGTCCTGTCTTGACCCAACAGTCAAGTCATGGCTGCGCCATGAATTCTAAGCGTGGGAAATACCTAAGGGTAGATGGAAATGTTAGGGGAGTAAGCGGTGTACATATGTGTAGAGTAGGAGTCTTAGAGAATTGAGCTTCTATTTTTAGATCCAAGCCCTATGCGAGCATGCACTGTCCGGTTAGAGGTTTGGAAGTGAAATAGTGAGCATTCATGTGCAGGGAAAGAAAGAAATATATGGTCCAATAAAATTTATAGTTAGGGTTTATTGTTACCTTGACATTCTAGGAGGGTCGAGTCCATACCAATTAGTGAAGTCATGTTTTGAGCAAGTTTTGCATAGTGTTGCAGACTGTCCTAAAATTTAGGCCTATTAGCCCTATTGGACCTAGTTTATAGGAACCCCATGTACGGATGAATTAGGGGTTTAAGACTTACAAAATCCTTTGTAAAAGGATAAAGGGTATCTAGATATGGTCTTATAATTTTAACTTCTTTGGAAAAGTTTTGAAAGAAGTGAGAAAAACACATTGTCAAGTGCTACAAGGAAAGAAGCCAAATTAGGCCTTTTGAAGATAAAAAGTTAGAATCGAATGGAAAATGGACATGAGAACCATTAAGATGGATGAAAATTTGATCATATGAAATTTATACAAGGTGATGGACACCCCTACAAATGATTCAAGAATGTTAGAGTGAAAATTGGCACTTAGACCTTTCTAAGTGTAAGTAGGAGAAGTGGAGAAGTGAAGTGACGATAGGGTGTTAGTCTTTCAAAGGTGAAGCACAATGTGGAGACTCTTAGAGGAGAGTAGGATTAGGAATTAGCTAATAATATAAGCCTAATAAGGACCCTAGAGGAGATTAGGATCCTTGAAGAATATAAAGAAGATCTTCTTAGTAGATTGTGCAAGAAAGCCATTTGGAACACTTACATCATATTGGTATCAGAGTTTGATTAAAGATCAGGCTTGTGGTGGATGTTTCAGCCTACTAAATGAGTGGGAGAGAATACACCTAGAAGTTCAGAGAAAGTTAAAACCATGGTGACTAACGTTGATTTATCCAAAAAGGTAGAAGATCAAGAAGAAGATAACAAGTTGTTAAGAGAAAGGTTGTCTCAAATGGAGCAACTCTTGGGAGAAGTCCAAGACAAAGCTGAGAAGATGAAAGATAAGATAGACTAGAAAGAAGAAGAAGAAGAAAGGGAGAAAGGAGTGGATCTAGAAGAGGAAGCTCCAACCCCTGACCCTATCAGTGACCAAGAACCCTTCTTAAAGGCATTGAAGGCTTTAAGTGGTATAGCTTTGGAGGGTGTGCCACTATTTAGTGGACAAATGGATCTAGATTTAGTAGTAGATTGGATAGACAGAATAGAGAACCATTTTGAATGTGATGGTATCATAGAGGCCCAAAAAGTAAGTGTGGCCAAGTCAAGATTGAGAGGTTCAGCTCTCACATGGTGGAAGTTTGTTGAAACTAAAAGAGAGAAAGAAGGAAAGAGTCCTATAGCCACATGGAAGGGCATGGTGAATAAGATGAAGAAGACCTATTTGCCTAATGATTATGAAGTGAAGCTACATAGGAGGAGACATAATCTTAGACAAAAATACTTGGATGTCCAAGATTACACCGAATCATTCCAAAAATTATGCTTAAGATCACAAGTGGTTGAAGATGAAAGCATCAAGCTAGATAGGTATTTAAATGGACTCAAATGGTCTATTCAAGAAGACATGAGTCTTGTGAACTTCAAAACCATCTACCAATGCTATCAAATGGACTTGAAGATAGAGGAGAAAGGTAAAAGGAAACAAGAACAAAGTTCTAAAGGAAGAGGTAAAGGAAGAGATAGTAGAGGACAAAGAGGTGGCTATGGTGGAAGGAGTTTAGAATCAAGGATACAAGGAGAAGTCAAATACAATGAGAAAAAATAATCAAGTTCTAGTAGAGGTGGTAGAGGAAGGAACTCCAATTTTAGAGTTAGAAGTGGTGGACAGGGAAGAGGCAATTATTTTTCCAATATGAAATGTTACCATTGTAACCAAATAGGACACCCTGCCTATAGGTGTCCAGAGAAGGGTAGTACTTGTCAAGGAGGTAACAAGAGGACTAATCTGGTCCAAGAGGACACAAATGCAGCTGATAAACACCTTGTGATTCCATTAAACTTAGAGGAAGGTGAGAACCTCATGATGAGGAGAACATTGATCAAGGAGCCAATTAAGGAGGAGCCAAGCCAAAGGAGGTCTTTGTTTAGAATCAAATGTAAGGTTATGGGTAAAGTATGTAGGGTTATCATAGAATAAAGGTATACTGATAATATTTTATTAGAGGAGGTAGTCAGAAAACTAAACATGACAAGGATACCTCACACTCATCGCTACAAGGTCACATGGTTCAATAAGGGACAACATTTTTTAGTGAATGAGAAAGCATGGGTGGATTTATCTATAGGGAGATATAAGGACAAGGTGCTATGTGATGTGATTCCCATGGATGCATGTCACTTTCTCTGATGAAGGCCATGGCAATTTGATGGCCAAGATATCCATGATGGAGTGAAGAACTCCTATAATTTCAAGAAGGATAACATGAATTTCAAAATACAGTCATTGTTAGAAGATATAGAGGTGAAGACAACAGATCCTAATGTCCTAATGGTGAGTGAGAAAGAGTTCTTGGAAGCCATAGAGGAAGGAGAAGGAGTTGGGTTTGCACTAATGTTAAGCCCAAGGAAGTGGAAGACAAAATGGTGAAGAGGACAGAGCTGCCACAAGAGATACAAGAAATGTTGCAGAAGTATGAAGGTATTGTAAGTGATGGACAACCATCAACCTTACCCCCTATAAGACCCATAAGCCATAAGATTGACCATATTCCTAGAGATACCCTACCCAATAAGGCAGCCTACAAGATGACCCCTCAACAGAATGAGGAAATAGCTAGGCAAATTCAAGAGTTACTAGAACAAGGTCTTATAAGGAAGAGTATTAGTCCTTGTGTTGTACCCATAGTCCTAGCCCCTAATAAAGGAGGTACTTGGAGATTATGTATTGACTCTAGAGACATAAATAGAATCAATATTAGATATAGGTTCCCTATCCCTAGGATAGAAGACTTGATGGATTGTCTAAGAGGTGCAAGGTACTTCACAAAGATTGATTTAAAAAGTGGATATCATCAGATAAGGGTGAATGGAGGAGATGAATGGAAGACAATCTTCAAGAATACTAAAGGGATGTATGAATGGCTAGTCATGCCATTTGGCTTATCAAATGCTCCATCAACTTTTATGAGGTTGATGAATGAAGTACTCAAGGATCCCATTGGCAAGTTTGTAGTGGTATACTTGGATGATATACTCATCTTTAGTAAGGCAAGAGAGGAACACCTCAAGCATGTGGAATTAGTGCTCAAGAGGCTACATGAAGAGAAGTTAATGACTAACTTGGAGAAGTGTGAGTTCACCAAAATAGAGCTAGTGTACCTAGGATTTGTTCTATCTCTTTATGGTCTGAAAATGGACAAGAGTAAAGTGGAAGCCATTAGAAATTGGCATACTCAAAGGAAAACAATGGAGGTAAGAATTTTTCATGGCCTTGCTCAGTATTATAGAAAGTTCATAAGGTAATTTAGTGCTATTTGTGCTCCTATATTGGACACAATAAAAGGAGGGATGAAGACCAAGTTTATATAGAATCAACAAGCTGATAAGAGCTTTGAGTTGCTGAAAGAAAAGATTGCTACCCAACTAGTCTTATTCTTGCAAAGCTTTGAGAAGCTTTTAGCCATTGAGTGTGATGCAAGTAACATAGCTATTGGGGCCATCTTAAGCCAAGAGGGTAGACTAGTAGCATTTCATTCTGAGAACTTAAGTGAAGCAAAGAAAAAGTATTCTTCTTATGACCTTGAGTTGTATGCATTGGTTCAAGCCTTGAGAAAGTGGAGGCACTGCTTGCTGCCCAAGGAGTTCATTGTTTATTCAAATAATCAGGCCTTAAGTTTTCTGAATTCTCAAGAGAAGTTGAGCCACAAGCACATGAAGTGGGTTGAGTACCTACAAGCTTACACCTTTAATATCAAACACAAGAAAGGTGTCCTCAATAAAGTTGTAGATGCATTGTTAAGAAGAGCTCTTACTGTCCAAGATATTCAGTTGAAGAGTATGGGGATAGATCACTTCAAGGATCTATATGCTGAAGATGAAGAATTTGCAGACATTTACAAGGTATGTGTTGAATACAAGAACCATTTCCATAGTGAATATGCTTAATATACTCTGCAAAGTAACCTTTTATTTAAGGGAAATCAGATATGTGTCCCTAGAGGCTCTATTAGGGAGAATACGATACAAGAAAAACACAAATGTACATTTAGTGGTCACTTTGGGATCACTAAGACACAAGAACTAGTTCAAAGGTTCTACTATTGGCTGAGAATGAACCTTGATGTTAAGAGGTATCTGGAAAATTGCATTGTATGTCAGAGAGCCAAGGGAACTTCTTCAAATGCTAGTCTTTATCAACCACTACCTATTCCCACTAGGCCTTGGGATTTCTTGAGCATGGATTTTGTAGTTGGGTTACCCAAAAAAAGACAAGGCATGGATAGTGTTTATGTAGTTGTGGATAGGTTTAGTAAAATGGCTCACTTTGTGCCATGAAAGACCACTAATGATGCCAGCCAAATAGCCTCTCTCTTCTTCAAAGAGATAGTAAGAATCCATGGGCTACCTAAGAGAATTGTGTCTGATAGAGACACCAAATTTATGAGTCATTTTTGGAAGACTCTTTGGCAAAGATTAGGCACTAATTTATCCTTTGGATCTACCTACCATCCACAAACTGATGGTCAGACGGAAGTGGTGAATATAAGCCTTGGAAATATACTAAGGTGCTTGAAAAAGGAGTACAGATAGCAATGGGATCAATGGATTGGACAGGTTGAGTATGCCTACAATGACACCATCAATAGATCAATAGGGAAGAGCCCCTTTGAGATAGTGTATGGATTACACCCTAGAGGTGTATGAGTTGAGAGACTTGAAGGATGGGGTGAAGGCAAGTGGATATGTAGGTGATTTTTCTTATGCCATGCAAGAGATATAATGATACAGTCCGGAAAACCTTGACAGAGAACACCTTGAAAGATAAGGAAAATATTGATGAGTGTAGAAGCCAAGTTCAGTTTAATGTGGGAGACTTAGTCATGATCCATCTAAACAAATCCAGAATTTAGAAGGGAGTCCCTCAGAAGTTGTAGATGAGAAGGATAGGCCCCTGTCCTATCTTGGCTAAGTATGGTGAAAATGCATTCAAAGTTGAGCTCCCGAAAGATAGTGGACTATCACCTATTTTCAACATTGCAGACTTAGTCCATTACAAAGGAAAACAACAAGACATGGATTAGAGTCTCCAAGAAGTGATCAAAGATGTGGAAGATCTACAATTACCCTCTTCTATAGTCACAGGAGCTGACAGCATACTGGATACAAGAGTATACAGGAAGACTAGAACAAAAGAGTACAAGGAGAACTTGATCAAAAAGCATGATAAAACCAATGGTGATGTAGTATGGGTCCAAGAATTAGAGTTCAAGAAGATTGGGATTGATCCAAGCATCCTCAATCCAAGGGTGGATTGATCTTTTTGTTTCGGGCAGGATGGTGCAGGAGCACACCTATGCTAACCTCCAAGTTGTTTTCATTTTGGCTTGTACTTGACATTGGCCAAGTCAAGATAGGTTAACTTGTGTTTAGACCTTAGAAGGTCATTGCTATGTAGGATAAGTGAGTTATTCATTAGGACTAAGGTCACAACAATAGCCATGTTAGTAGTTTTTACAAATTCTTAGGATTAGTTTCTAAATGTGGGATTGGAGTCGTGAATGTGTCCAAATTATTTAAATGTGGACATAGAGATGCCATAGGGTCTTTAATGATCTTGGATCCTCAAATTGAAGAGGTTAGAGTTCCTAAAATGTAGGGAGAACGCATAATAGAGAAGATGCCAAAAGTTGCTAAATTATTGTCATGACAACATTTGCAATAATTGCAAATGTTGCATGAAACATTGGTTACATTGGATTCTCCTTGAAACTAGGAGTGGGGAATTGACGAACAAGGCCTAGAATGTAGGAAGAAGGAATCTAATGGAGAGGACTCAAATTAAGCAGTTAGTCATTGATTGTAACAAGTGTGAAGTTGAATAGAGCTCTGCAAATCAGGTTTTCTGAGGATCTTGAGCATTTCTTTGTGACAGTCATATTGTATGGATTGAGAGCTTGAATCTTATGATTTTTTTGCATGCATAGGATAGTTAGAGACACTTTTCATTTAGTGAGTTAGTCGATTGGAAGTAGTATACATTCATAGCTAAATTACTTTGTAACTAGAGAGTTCACTGGTCTTGTCCTGACCCGATAGTCAAGTCATGGCTCCCCCATGAAATCTAACCATGGGAAATACCTAAGGGTAGATGGAAATGTTAGGGGAGCTAGTGGTGTACATATGTGTAGAGTTAGGAGTCTTAGAGAGTTGAGCTGCTATTTTTAGATCCAAGCGCTAGGTGAGCATACACTGTCTGGTTAGAGGTTTGGAAGTGAAATAGTGAGCATTCATGTGTAGGGAAAGAAAGAACTGTATAGTCCAAGTAAATTTCTAGTTAGGGTTTAGTGTTAGCTTGACATTCTAGGAGGTTCAACTCCATACCAATTAGTGAAGTCAAGTTTTGAGCAAGTTTTGCATAGTGTTGTAGACTATCCTAGAATTGAGGCCTATTAGCCCTATTGGACCTATTTTATAGGAACCCCATGTTGATGCAGGAGCATCCTGGGTGTAAGGGCAATCTTGCATCACCCAAAAATATTTATGTTTTCTTTTCAATAAGGGCTACCTTGTGCAGAGCTGCTATTTATGGAAACTTGCTATTTTTTTAGTAAGTTGGTCATACGATCTCGGAATGTTCTAATTTTGCATGTGGAGGTTCATCTCAGTCA
>MU224564.1:3406574-3453885 GCA_018584345.1 Thuja plicata | reverse complement strand
GGATAGGAATAGTGGAGATTCTAGAAATATCCCTTTAACTAATTAGGAGTGGTTGGGGAAGTTGAGAGGAAAGTTTTCAAACATTCATATTCACTTATTGAATGCTTTGGAGACTACTGGTTTGACTATCCATGCATTACCAGTGACTAAGATTCATTAAAGGATACAAAACCCTTCATTTTGGGTTATTGTGTGTGGATTCATCCGCTTTAGCTAGGAAGATCAAGAAGATGGGGCAGGAGGACATTTTGGTAGAAGAAGTATTTAAAGAAGCAACAAGAAGCAATAGAAAAGTTTTCAGGAGTTTGGAACAACATTTTAGAATCCATGAGTGGTATGGGTAAGGTGACCTTCATTCTTGGCCATGACTTCAATGAAACATTGGATATGGCTGATAAGAAGAAGGGTCACTTGTTGATAGTGTTCCTTGAGGGAAGGGGGATTGTGAAAGACTTGTTATCATTGTTTTGTATGTTTCCAATATGTTTGGATGTAGGGCAGACCAGGAGAATGAAGGATCACTCACTGATTGCATGATAACCTAGTTTTGAAGGGTCACTGATTGAGGGGGCAGTCAAGGTCTAGATGATTGGGCCATTGGAGGACCCTAGTTATTTATATTAATTTCTATTCAAATTGGATGCATGGATTTCTTGTGAATTATTGGCTACTATGTACCCTGCAACTAGATCCGTAAATCTACATATACTTCTCTAGGGTTGTAAGCCACTTAGGGATCAAAATAGAGAAACTAAATAAAAATCATTCTTTGTAATATTTCCTTTTAACAAAGTCTCAACTATCAATGATACAATACTTTTGATGCCCTAATCTATCAATACAAATGGTGCCTAACTAGAAGCTCACGGGCTGTCCATTTGATAACCACACTCAACATTTCAAAAAAATGGATATCCTTGAGCACAAGCACTAATAACATCAAATAATGGAGTTAAAGCATGGGCTAGGGCATGACACCAGTAGAATGCAGTCATTTCAGTGACAACAATATACAATGGCAACATTAAACACATATGCCAGTAATATCAACAAACATGAATCCAAATGTTTGAATATAGTGAATCGATATCCTTGAGCACAAGCACCAATAACATCAAATAATAGAGATAAAGCACTAGCTAGAGCACGAAACCAGTAGAATGCAGTCATTTCAGAAAGCAACTCCCTCAACAATAAAATTAAATGCATTCGAATATGATACCAAAGGATTGAAAGATGAAGAAATCACATACCTTCTCCTGCGCTTAGCTATCGCTCCTTTTCTCCCGCTCTCCAATCGAAATGAAAATGATGAGGCTGTTTCACTTTTTTTTTAATGTATACCCCAAATTTTTCAGAGTTCTGATGGTCAATTAAACACCCATTTAAATACTGACATCATTGGGGCCTATTACCAAAAAACACCAAATTTGTAAGAAAAAGTTACCCGTCGAAAACTTCTGTCCAAATTTGGCCCCAAATGTAGTAGTGAACTAGCCTACCACCTGAGAGATCTATTACTCATCAGATTGACTTTATCCCAAGAGCCTCACTTCCAAATAAAGCTTCTTATAAGATGACCCCACAACAGAATGCAAACATTTCTAACCAAATCCAATAACTAATTGACCAAGGTTTGATTATATAAAGCATAAGTCCTTGTGTTGTTCCCACTACACTATCCCCAAAGAAAGATGGTACTTGGAGGTTGTGTACCAATTCTAGAGCCATAAATAAGATAACTATCTAGTATAGGTTCCCAATACCAAGGAAAGAAGATTTTATGGATTGTCTTAGTGGAGCTAGATATTACTCCAAGATGTTGGAAGTACAATAATGGGAAAACAAGATACTGAGAGGGGGGTGAATCAGATCTTAAAACTTAACCACTTAAAACAAATTTATCCACATTCATACATATATGAATTTAACCTAACATCAGATAGCATTAATAACATGAAATGTATAACTCATAACACAGAATTTTGGTAATCCAGAAACCCAAATAGGTAAAACTGGGGTGGGTGTGACACCCACAAATTCTTCACTACTACAGCAATAAAGTGTGCCTGTTTGTTAGGGCTACAAGAGTTTGATTACAACATGAAATCTACCTAGTTAAAGGTCTATTCGATTAAGAACTAAAGATCATTACAATCTACCTTGTTAAAGGATTTCAACTTACAGTAAAGTAATCATACGGCTAAGAGATTTAAAATGGTCTTCTAGAACCACTCTATTAAGAGATTTCACCTGATACACCTATTAGAATGTTCCAAGTAGTGATCCTTCATTATGCACTCAGATGCTAATGATGGATCTGCTCTTTCCAATACCTTCTGTGATCTCATAATCTGATATGTCTTTTCTCTGTTTTTCATTGTTTTGTCATTCTTCTTGATCTAGGCTTCTTCTCAAAATGACTTACCGTGCATCTCTCATGAAAAAAAACCCTTCTCTGTATATCTCTCACTCACACACACTTGTTTTATAGGCTTAGAAGAAATCTTATATGTGTTTTCAGATCTGGCAGCAAGATCTAGATCAATGATCAATATCTATTGTTTATGCTTCCAATGCATTCTGATTTCCTGATTGGCTCCACGCCATGCATAGTATAAAACAATTAAATGTGTAATTGACTTAGTAGACAGATATTAAATGCATACAAATGTCAGCCCAAATCTCATACAAGTTGGCCTAAACCATATACATCAAAGTTTGAATCAATGCTGACATGTATGCAAAAACTGCTCTGCTCGGCACTTAACATCTCTATCGCTTGGCACTTAATATTCTACTCATCTCGGCATGATGTAACTCAAAAACCTAAAAATTTCTCGGTAATGTTTCTTGGCCTTGAATGTTTAGCTCGGCCACAGTGATAACCAACTAAAACTGCCTAAGTAAATGACTAAGTGTAGGTTACTAATCATCAATAAAAGTCACAGATTAACAATCTCCCCCTTTGATATTAGTGGAAAAAAAACACTTATAATTTTGATTCATTCCATTGAAAATGTTTCCTAAGTACATATTGTACTCCCCCTAAGATTGTACATCATACTACATACAAAAATTTACATAGTATACATGCCTTCAAAAAAAATATTTACATTTATACCTTGTATTTATCTCCCTATGTTGTATCTTTGTCAGTCCTGTCAGATTCCCCCTTGTTTTTGTCACTGATTGCAGGTGGGGTCAAGTTATACTTGTCCAAAAACCATTTATGAAGTTGTAAGGTGGACACAAATGTAGAGTCCCAACTATCCTTGACAAACTTCATAACCTCTATTTTCACTTCTAGCTCGACAGCTAGACTTGCTAAACTTTCTGCAGTGGAGAGATGAGAATCTCTCTTAACCAATTCATTTGCAGATGAAAGTTCTTTCTAAATGACCTCCAGATGAGGTATCAGGCTTGTCTTAATAGTAATCAATTTGGTCCTAATCTAACCATCTTCAGCCATGAGCTTGGCTATCCTCCTTTGTGCGTAATTCAATCTATTAAAATGTAAGGAGCTAGTGCTAGCATCCATACTCAGTGAACTTCCAGTTGACTTTAAGTCTAATTTCAATTTATCTAAAGCCTATAGATTATCCTTTGTAAAGAATTCAACATCAGATAACCTCTTATACAAAGAATAAACATTTGTTGCAACTTCCTCCAAAATTCCTACAAGAGAAGAAAGTTCAACCTATTTTACCACAATCTCTCTTGAGATTTTTTTTAGTACTTTGTTCTCGAATTTTCTCTCAGACCATTGCAAAAACTTTTCACTGGCTTCAATGTTGTCATCATTTACCTTTTGCACAATATGAACTAACTATTCAAGAATAGGGGCTTGAGGGTTTTCATCTTCCATGTCAAAATATTTTACAAATATGTCTTTGATGTCATGTAACACTTTATTTTTCTTATGCTCCCTTTTCAGTTCCTCCTGACTTTTCTTTCTCTTAAGTAGCTCTTGAAGAGTCTTAGTTTGTTCATAAGACAAAACATTGGGAGCCAATGGTGGAATCACAATAACTTCAACTAATGTGACATCAAGAATTAGAGACTTATTTCTCATAACTTTCCTCCTCTTAAATTTAGGTGAACTACTGCATAGCTTTGTTTTGTACAATACCTTTTCCAGTTTTAGTAGTAGTCACCATTGCATCTTTCAACTCAGTCAAAATTGCTTGCTGATCAGGCATGCCTCCTATTCTAAGTCCTGTGGGAGTTGATGATGCAGAATGTGGTAGATCAACAAACACTTGCACTACCTCTTGTTCTTTAGGCTCATTGTTAGTATCTCTTATCTCCTCACTACTATCTAGAACCGATTTCACAACCTCTAAAATAGGTGAATGTTGTGCAATTACCTCTTGTTCATTTTATTTCTCCTTTTCTACTTCTTTATGAGCATCTTTATCCTCAAGTTCCCTTTGATTTCTCTCTTCATCTTCCTCTGTACTCTTCTCTCCTTTAGCCTCAATTTCCTTAATAGGTGATTCTATATTTGATTCTCTTGGCTCATCCTGACCCTCGACATCCAAATTGCTAGAGTCATCAATTGTCACATCAATTGGACTGTCAATTGTCAGATCAATAGTGTTAACTATCTTTGTTTTTTCTTGTGTTGCTGCTCCAGTCTTGTCAGGCTCAATAGAAATTTGAACTATTGATTTATGTGGTATAGGGGTGGATTTAATTTCTTTAGCCTTCATCTCAAATGTTCCTTCATCAGTCTTCTTCTCTTTTGGAGCAACCAATCCAAAAATCTCCTTCCAAATCCTAGTACTCTGTTGTACTATCCCTTCAATATCATTTTTCAAAATAGCATAACCACTCTGTTTAGGTATGAATTTATGCTTATACTCTTCAACAAATTTTTCTCTCTATTTCTTGATTAGCTCAGAAATGACTTGAGCTAATGTACCTTCCCTTATTTGTCTTTCAGTTTTGAGTGCAAATTCCCATTTTCCAGATATAAAATCATATAACTCACTAGACACATTTTTTCCTATCTCTATAGGAGTTAACTTGAAATTACACATCATATCTAGAAGAGCTTCTTGAACTTTATGATTATCTTCTACCTTTAGTTTTTCATACCTGATAAACATAAAACCAGATAACCCTCCAAAATTTCTTAAATTCTCACATACCTCATTAATATCTGTGGGTCTCTTGAATGGTTTTGTTGGTATGTTACTGGGTTCATCATTTTTTATCTTGTCTTCATCACTTTCTGGATCCAAATGGAGTTTCCTTCTTGGTCTCTTAACTTGTAGGCTCGAAACATCCTTTTTTGCAAATTTTGTCTTCGATCCAGAACTACTTTCTCCAATATTCTTTACATAAAATTTTGTTTTCTCTACTAGTGATGTGGTAGCAGATGCCCTTATCCTTGGACAATTTGCAATGGGAGGGGTAAATCTAGGTTTTTCTTTACTCGGCTTGGTTACCTTGGCTACATTTGGTCTCTTTCCTTTTGATTTAACAGTAATCTCTTCTTTAGATTCAATAACTTCTACTTCTTGTTCCTCAGATACTTCTTCACCTTGTCCAATAGATATGTCTGGAGGTGCATCCTCTAGCTCCTCATCACTCGGCAAGCCAACCATCTTTTTCAGATTTTTCACAATTTTTTCCTCTTTCTTTCCATGGTTCCTGCCTTAAGATTCATGGATATCTTTGCCTTAGCTTCATCATAATTTTCAAATCTTTTTTCTTTTGTATCAATCTCCTATGCTAGGAGTGTTGTGATAGCTACTAATGTTTCATCAATGTTAACTTCATAGGGAAATGGCTCCAGCCATGATAGCCTAGGTGTCACATCCTGAATGTAAGTGTAATTTGTATCAACTAGGAAACATATCTCTTTATAGTGCTTTTCTACAAGCGAATTGGGAATTCTAGTCCTCAACCTCATTATATTTTTGAATTCCACAAAATAGTTTCCCATAATACTATTGAAATTATTGCCTAGCTGAATACATTCACTAATCTGTATAGTAATAGGCTTGTCCTTCTTCCAAACAATATTTCCTAGTATAGGAAATGACTTTTTTACATAGAATAATATACAAAATAGCAAAGAGACAAACTTACATGATGAGCTTTTATCTTTTCTGATTGATAGTAAGTTCCCAACTAGTTGTGTCAATTGCAGCTCGACAAGGTCATAGGTGTGATTCTTCTTCACTATATTCCATGCCTGGTCCACAGTTGTGTAGGGAACACTATCCAGTCAGCTCACCTGATAGAGCTTGTGTGAAATCACTCTTACTCCAAAGTCAGGTTCTAAATCTTCAATTGTAGAGATAGTCATACCTCTGTTGTTCCAGATAGGTCCAGTGTTAGCTAATATCTCTTCTTTCTTTTGATCTCTCATTGTTCATTTACCACTGATAACAGGATATCTAGTAACTCAATGAATAATATATTTTGTGATCCTTATAGGTCCATTGTCCAACCACATATGCATATTATGAAATTGGCTTAGGACAATCTTAATCCATTCATCCTTGAATTTTGGTGAAAAATATAGGGCACAATTTAACCCTTTGTCGGCTAAATGCTTGAATTCATCTTTTAGAATTCCATTTTTACATAACTTGTCATACAATTTCCTCAACTCACTATCACCCACTTTGCCAATTTTAACCATATAACAGGATCTAACATTGTGGATCATAAGTACCTTTGATGGGATTGATGAGAGGGCTCTGTTTAGATCACTTAGAATTGTGCTTTCGGGAATGATTCAAATGTTAGGTGGTGCACATGCATCACTCCTCACTAACTTAATTTTATTCAGATCCTCCTCCATTCCTTTAACTGGTGCAGAAGAACTTTCAGCCATAATCTCTAAAATTAGGGTTCGAGAATGAAGAACAGGGTACCTCAAAAAGTAACACTTTGCACTGTTCAACTTAGGGTTGTTGACGACACACAGATGAAATTATCAAAACACACTTTACGAAGATCAATTCTACAACTTCTTTGATCACTCTGTGAATGCTGAAAATTGCAAGGTAAAATGAAAAATAGACTGTTCATCCTTATATAGACTCGAAAGTTCAAGATAGGTAAGCAATAAATATTTTGCCCATTAGGTTAGTGCAAGCCAGCTGTCATTGGCTGACTAACATAACTTGCATGCCACTCAGCTTACCATACTTGACCATCACATAACTTACTTGGCCAACCAACTTGACACCTATAGTGCAGATAAATCTTCTTGGCACTTGTCACAAACATGTCCTGGTGCATCTTAACATATGCAGATATGGATTTTGGAACATTTACATATTAGGAATGGATGTAAGATTTGAAAATTGAATGCAGTTCCTTACATACCTCTATTTCTCAGTTAGAGATGGTGTGATCACCTGATCCATTGGATTGGGTGACCTTGACTTTAGTGGATTCACTGCTACTTAGCTCTATTTTCCTTACCCATTTCTAGTTCATCTGTGCTCTTATTTCTTCAATAGTAGGAGCAAGAAATCTTGTCCTACACTCTCTCTTTGTGTTACATATCTTCAAACAACTAAAATAGACTAAGCTTCCATTCATCCAACTCTTAGATTTCCCTCTGAAATGTGTCTTTAAGTAATCTTCAGGTGCATGTCCATAATCTTCACAGTAATGACAACTCTACCTTGCATTATAATCCTAGTTGTAAGAGTTGCCTTTCCTAGGTACTTTTGTTTGTGTCTTTGATGTCCATTGTTGTTTAGCATTGGATCTATAGTATTGTGCTTTAAGATCATGTTTCTGAAACTTGTAAAAATAACCATTAAATCTTGGTTTGGGAGTTGCATCACTTGCTTCAGCCCAACATTCATGTGATTTATGTCCAAATTTCTTGCAATTAAAATAGTAACCATTAAAATTAGTTTTAGGATTGGACTTACCTTTCTTGCTTCAGCAAATGTTTTTTGTATGACCTAGTTTTCAATAGTGGTGGAAAATAGGCTTGTTGTGCTTTATCTTTGCATTCCTCCTTTCACCATTCTTAGATGATTCTCCTTTCTCAATAGATGTCTTTGGTTCAGTGTGACCTAATCTAGAAGAATCCTTTGACCTCCTTGATGCTTCCATCAGATTTTCAAAATGAGTCAAATGTTCATTAGGTTTATTCAACCTTTCATTCAATTCCTTCTCAGATCTTAAATTATCTTTCAATTGATTGTTCTCAGATCTCAGATTCATCATTTCCATATCTTTCTTACTAATCTCCTGATTTGCAAGTAGTAGTTGATTCACCATGTCAACCTAATTGATTGTCATCATTTGCACATCACGTGTCCTTTCATCAAGTCTAATAGTTATCACTCTTTTATCTTCTTCTTCCATAGCTTTGTCATCTTCATATTTCTTCTTTTGTTCCACTACTTCACATAGTCTTACTATCTACATTTCTTGTTCTATTTTCAAGTTTCTGACTTCTTCACATAGTGCATTTTTCTTTTCTAGTAGATCTTTAATTGCTGCATTGCTCTTAGTAGAATCTCCATTCTGAAATAGATTTGCAGTGTCATCTTCCTGGTAATGAGTATCATTCATTTGTTTGGCCAAATCTTTCCTAGCTATCAATGATTTCTTCAATTCCTATCCTACTATCTCAAGATGATGTAATTCTAGCTGAATCTTGATCTTTTGCTTCTCAATGACCTTACCCAACTTGTAAACCTCCATCTCAAGATTTGTACTCACAAGTTGGTTAAAAGCTTTTGTAGGTGAGCTATGCTCTGACACCAATTTTTGGAAGTAAAATAATGGGAAAGAAAGATACTAAGAGGGGGGGGAGGGGGTGAATCAGATCTTAAAACTTAAGCACTTAAAACAAATTGATCCACATTCATTCATAGATGAATTTAACCTAACATCAAATAGCATCAATAACATGAAATGTATAACTCATAACACAGAATTTTGGTAACCCAAAAACCCAAATAGGTAAAAATAGGGTGGGGCTGACACCAACAAAATCTTCACTACTATAGCAATAAAGTATTCCTATTAGGGCTACAAGAGTTTTATTGCAACATGCAATCTACCTGGTTAAAGGTCTGTTTGGTTAAGAACTAAAGATCATTACAATCTACCTTGTTAAAGGATTGCAACTTACAGTAAATTAAGCACTTAGCTAAGAGATTTAAAATGGTCTACTAGAACCACTTTGTTAAGAGATTTTACCTGATACACCTGTTAGAATGTTCCAAGTAGTGATCCTTCATTATGCACTCAGATTCTGATGATGGATCTTCTCTTTCCAATACCTTCTGTAATCTCACAATCTGATATGTCTTTTCTCTGCTTTTCATTGTTCTGTAATTCTGATTGATCTAGGCTTCTTCTAAAAATGACTTACTATTCATCTCTCATGAACAAAAACCCTTCTTTGTATATCTCTCACTCACACACACTTATTTTCTAGGGTTAGAAGCAATCTTATATGTCTTTTCAGATCTGGCAGCGAGATCTAGATTAATGATCAAGATCTATTGTTTATGCTTCCAATGCATTCTGATTTCTTGAGTGGCTCCATGCCATGCATAGTATAAAACAATTAAATGCGTAATTAACACAGTAGACAAATGTTGGCCCAAATCTCATACAAGTTGGCCTAAACCATTTACATCAAAGTTTGAATCAATCCTGACATGTATGCAAAAACTATTCTTCTCGGCACTTAATATTCTACTTAGCTTGGCATGATGTAACTCAACAACCTAAAACTTGCTCAACAATGTTGCTCGGCCTTGAATGTTTAGCTCGACCACAGTGATAACCAACTAAAATTTTTGAAGTGAATGACTAAGTGTAGGTCACTAATCATCAACCAAACTTAGGGATTAACACAAGATAGATCTTAAGAGTGGATATCATCAGATAAGAATTAAAGGGGGAGATGAGTGGAAGACTACTTTTAGGACTACCGAAGGACTGTATGAATGGCTTGTTATATCTTTTGGGTTTGCAAATGCGCCAAGAACATTTATGAGATTGATGAATGAGTTTTTTAAGGAATTCATTGGAAAATGGGTTGTAGTGTACTTAGAAGACATCCTAGTGTTCAGCAAAACCAAAGAGGATCATCTTAGACATCTGCAAATGATAATACAAAGATTGCATGAAGAAAAGTCGACAATCAACTTGGAGAAGAGTGATTTCATGAAGAAAGAGTTGGTATATCTAGATTTTTTTATCTTGGA
The DNA here is from genome assembly GCA_018584345.1 of Thuja plicata. Taxonomy (NCBI): domain Eukaryota; kingdom Viridiplantae; phylum Streptophyta; class Pinopsida; order Cupressales; family Cupressaceae; genus Thuja; species Thuja plicata. The sequence goes on along the minus strand of MU224564.1, from coordinate 3,443,668 downwards.
GGGTAACTTGAAGATGGATATCAACAAGGTAGAAGAAATCTTGAATTGGCCTAGACTAAAATCAGAAACTGAAGTCAAAAGCTTACATGGTTTAGCACAATTCTACTGAAAGTTCATCAAACAGTTTAGTGAAATCAGTGCATCTATTTTAGATACCATCAAAGGAGGTATGTAAACTAGTTTGAATGGAATGAGCATACTGTTGAAGGATTTGAGCATCAGAAGAAGAGGATAGTGACTCAACTGATCTTGACACTTCCTAGTTTTGACAAATTTTTTGATGTGGAGTGTGATGCTAGTAATATTGTTGTCAGTGCAGTTTTGAGTCAAGAAGGAAAGCAAATAGCCTTTCATAGTGAGAAGCTCAGTGATGCAAAGAGGAAGTATTCCTCATATGATTTGGAATTGTATGCATTAGTACAATCACTAAGGAAATGGAGACATTATCTCCTTCCCAAAGAATTTGTAGTCTTTACCGACAATCAGGCTTTAAGTTTTCTAAGCTCACAAGATAAACTAAGCCATAATCATATGAAATGGGTGGAGTATATACAAGCCTATACTTTCACCATAAAGCACAAGAAGGGATTACAAAATAATGTAGCTGATGCATTGAGTAGAAGGTTACTCATAGTGTAAGAATTTTAGCTAAGGATCATTGGCATTGAAAGTTTCAAGGATCTGTATCCAGCAGACGAAGACTTTGCAGCAACATACAAGGTATGTCAAGAGTATCAAAATAATTTTCATAGTGAGTATTCAGAGTATACTCTTCAAGAAGGTCTTCTATTTAAGGGAGGACAATTCTTTGTACCTAGAGGTTCTGTGAGGAAGAACCTAGCACAAAAAAATCATAATGGTTCCTTAAGTGGACATTTTGGGTTGAACAAAACTCTAAAATTGGTTAAGAGGTATTACTATTGGCCAAGAATGAATCAGGACATCCAAAAGTATGTAGAGAATTGTATGGTTTTTCAGAAGGAAAAAGGGACATCATCCAATGCACAATTGTATCAGCCTCTTCCTATCCCAAATATACCATGGGAATACCTTAGTATAGATTTTTTAGTTGGACTATTGAAGACCAGGTAGGGAATGGACATCATCTTTGTGATTGTTGATATGTTAAACAAGATGGCTCACTTTGTGCCATGCAAGACCACACATGATGCATGTTACATAAAAAATATTTTCTTTAGAGAAGTAGTAAGGATACATGGATTACATTTAAGTATTGTATTAGATACATACTCCAAGTTTATGAGTCATTTTTGGAAAACCTTATGGTAGAAGCTTGGTAAAAATGTTTCATTTAGCTTGACATGTCATCCACCGAATGATGGTAAGACTGAAGTGGTGAACCAAAGCTTAGGAAATATGTTGAGATGCCTCACCAAGGAGTATGGACAATCATGGGATCAGTTACTTGCTCAAGCAGAATTTTCATAAAATGGTACAATCAATAGATCCACTGGAAAGAGCTCTTTTGAAATAGTGTATAAGATTCATCCCATGGGTATATGTGAATTAAGGGATCTTGAAAGCAATACAGAGAGGAGTGGGTATGCTGAATATTTTTCTCAATCCATGAAGGAGGTCCATGACTAAGTTAAAGAAGAATTGATAGAGAATACAATTCACACAAAGCAGAAGTTAGATGCAAGGAAAAGAGATATTCAGTTTCAAGTTGGAGTTTTGGTCATGGTGCACCTAAACAAAGCAAGGTTGCAGAAAGGAGTTCTGTGTAAACTTCAGATGAGGAAGACAGGCCATTGTGCAATATTGGCAAAATATGGGTCTAATGCTTATAAAGTTGATCTTCCAGTAGAAATAGGATTATCTCCTTTTTTCAATGTGGGAGATTTGGTATCCTATAAAGGACCAATTCCAAAGGGAGATTTTGATCTCACAAGAGATACCAAGGATCTTAGACCACTCAAAATACATTTTACACCAAAACTAAAGGCCGAGAAGATTCCAAATTCAAGATTTTCCAAGCAAACTAAAAGGTAGACCTATATGGAACATTTGGTCAAATGGCACAAACAAGCTAATTTAAAGGTTACATGGGTGCGAGAAATCAATTTCAAGAAGTGAGGCATCAATCCTAAATTACTCCAATCACCTGGAAGTTGATTTATTTTTGTTTGGGGAGTATGGTGTAGGATCACCTAAGGATAGAAACATTTCTAGGATAGAAAGCATTTTCAGTTTGCAAGGTGTTTTTTTCCACCATTCATGTAATGACTGAGATCAATCAGTGAACAAACACCATAGTTGCTAAATAGTTGTTTTCTAGTTTAAGTGTGTGTTGAGGTAGCTTATAAACCTATGGAAATACAACAAGGCTCTAGCAACTAAAATTGATAAAGTGGCACTAAGTTATACTGGTGCTTGAGTAAATCTGTTGCTCAGTAATGCTACTCAGGAATCTTGCATGGTTTGCACTAGGTTTCTCACGTATGCTATGAAAAATGCTCGGGAATGTCTCTAGGGTTGCACTTGGTGCTCAGGGTAATTTCTCAGGGTTTCTTGTAGGTTTTCAAGTTGTTGACTAGCACTTGGGTATTGAAGACAAAGCTCATTTTGACGCTCAGGACTGTTGCTCAGTAATGGCAGTCTATTGCTTAGTTATGTCAGTTAACGACCTAGGAAACACGGGATGTGATTTTTGTGACCAACTGGGTCAACTACAATGACTCTCAACATGTCATTTTTTTATTTGATGGAGAGTGACACCTATTCTATGATGGGAGGGTCATTTACGACTCGACCATGCCTTTTGTGCAAGGTGGTTGAAGTTGTTGAAGAGCATGAGATATTTTGGATATATTTTAGAGAGATAGATATATAGTTGAAAGCTTTTGTAAGAGTAGGAGGAAGTAGATAGAAGAGAGGAGTATATTGTATTTTGTAAAAGATTAGAGTTGTGTGAATACAGAAAGCATTTGGAAAATCATCTTGAGCATTTTTTATGGATTCCATGTGTAATGTGTATTATTGTGTTATTCAGGTTTCACCAATCAGTTTAGCTTGGAGGGTGGATCTATCCTATTAGATTACACAACATGAAATAGTAGCTTTACAGTGAGAACTAGGTCTAGAGAACTTGAGGTTAAGATCTTAGTGAATTCCTCAAGTTAGGGTTTGATAATACCCTATAAGGTCCATTCAAAGACATTGAATATGAGTCAAGATAACTCTTGGTAACAACTAGACTTAGAAATCAACATCACATATATATCAGATAAGCCTTTCCATTTGGCCAGATAGTGCTTGTAGGTGTTCCTCCTAGTCTGTTTTAAAAACTTGGTGTCCAATATCTTATCCAATTGCATTGGTTGGCTCATAGGGAAATCCTTAATCTATTAAACATGTTCATCTTCATTATCCTACAAAGAAACATCCTAACCTGCATCATCTTGGAAAGGAATTAGATCAGATACATTGAAAATTATAGAAATAGAAACACTAGGAGGGAGGGAAATTTCATAAGAATTTTCCGCAAATTTGTGAATGATTTGACAAGGGCCTATCTTCCTCATTTGCAACTTGGTATGCTTTCATTAGGCAGTCTTCCCTTCTTAAGGTATGCCCATACTTTGTCTCCCAATTTGAAAGTAACATGCCTCATCTTCTAGTCTACTTGAACCTTATACTTCTCTATGTTTGATTGCAATGTGGCTCTCACTTGCTTATGTACTTGTTTGAATCAAATCTACTAGTTACTCCCTTTGTGAAATTACTATGAATTCATTTGGTAGATCCCTCAATTCCATGACTCCTCTAGGATGCAACCCATAGTTGATCTAAATAGGTGTCTTGCCAGTATTTCTATTAATGTTATTATTGTATGCATACTCTACTTGAAGGAGAATAGAATCCCATGATTGAGAATATTATTTTGTGGGGAATCTTAAGAGATTTTCTAGGGATTTATTGACAACTTCAGTCTACCCATCTATTAGAGGATGGTATGTAGAGCTGAATGAAAGGCTTATACAAATATTTTTCCAACAGGTCCTCAAAAAGTCACCTTGGAATTTTTCATCTTTTTTTGAGACAATAGAGAGAGGCAACCCATGGATTTTGACCGCTTATCCAAGAAAATTTTAGCAAATTTGGATGCATCATTAGTTTAATTGCAGAGAAAAAAATGATTCATCTTTCTAAAAATGATCCACTATGAATAACACATTATCAAATCCCTATTTTTTCTAGGCAGTCCCAAAAGAAAATCCTTACGAATAGTTTCCCATGGTTTTGTTGGATTGGTAGGGACCAATAAAGACCATGGTTTGTACTAACTCCCTTAGCCCTCTAAGAAATGGAACAATATTCCACAAACCTCCTTATGTCAGTCAACATTTTTGGATAGTAGTAGAGCCTCCTAACCATTTCAAGTATCTTATCTATGCCAAAATGACCACTTAGTGTAGCACAATTTTTTTCTTTGATAAAATTACTCCCTATTGAACATTATAGAATGCATAGTTGTCCTCCTTGAAATAAAAGACCAGTTTAAATTAAATAATGAAAATACAAAGTATGATAAGCATCAAAAAGTGTAGTGAAAACCTCATAGATCTCTAAAAATTATGGATCATCTTTATATAAATCCTTAAGGGAATCAATCCCTATGATTTCTACCTATATCTCTTGGATCAAATTGAATCTCCTTGTGAGACCATCAACCACCTTGTTTGGTTGTCCCTTTTTATGCTTGATGGTGAAAGTGTAAGCTTGTAACTATTCCACCCACTTCATATGTTTGCAAATTAGTTTCTCATATCCATTTAGATAGCTTAGGGAATGGTTGTCTATGATGTGGAGTCTAGTGGAGACAACTAGAGTTTTATCATGGTATGTGTTGACAAGACTTTGTGACTGGTTTGCAAATAGATGTAAGTTATCACTGGGTACCAGGGTACCAGCCAATATTGCCTGTAAAGCTTGTCCAGGGAATAAATTCTTTGGGCCTTCAAGTACCTAAGAGTCAAGTCTCGATAGTGCGGGAGCTAAGTTGGGAGTGTGAATTTTTTGTTCGGGGGGATAGCTTGTTTTTCTTGGCTCATATTCTCTAGGGATTTTGCTAAGTTGGGGGTTTCCTACAAGCATTTGGATTATTAAACAAACTTCAAAAGCTATGCTAGGGTTAGAGTGTAATCATTCTACTTATAGTCATGCAAATACCCTTAAAACATCAACCATGCTCTAATGAACTATACTAAATACTAAACATATACATAACTAGTGATTTATACATGTTCAATAGAAAAGGGAAAGAGGTCGTTAATCTACTTAAACATTAGAGAAAAGGACATCAGAAACATACAACACAAAAGAGTGTTAACTCAAAGATCAAGAAACCAACAACATCATTGCGAGAATCCTTCCTTCTTCATTAATAGTTTTCCAGCATCACTAGTGTGTATATCAACAACTCCAAGAGAGCATCTATCTACTATGAACCACTAAAAAATACTGAGCATTGAGCTCTGCAACTAAAAGAAATGAAATGCTGAAATGCTATTACTATGGACTACAAAATCATCAATTTTGAAAACCCTTGAAATGAGGTTGGACTTATTATTTATACACAAAGGTTTCCCTAAAACTGACCTAATCTAACTACACACTCAACAATTAAATACAATATCTGGTGGCCGGTACTACCTGCACCACATTACAACAACCTTGGAAAGAGAAGAAGTTTGACAGATCAACAAAAGAAGACAAGAGAAGAGAATAGAAGAATCAGCCTTGAGAAGAGAGCCAGGGGGAAAAGAGAAGAGATTTGATCTTCTGGGGTTTGAGGGTACATGCCTCATCAATGTAAAAGTATCTCACAGTCTTTGATGTGCTAGGTGTTTAATGTTGGAGTGACACATTAGGAAGACCACCTGTTAGAGCCATTCGTCTAATTGACATGCCTTATCATGATCATCCATGTTCTGACCCACTTATTAACTGCCTGAAAATTATCGGTCGGCTCTGGGGAACCTAGATGCGGGTGATAAAATGAATGCAAAACTGTTGGATCTGAAACTCCAGGTTCTGGGAGCTTATGCTCAAAGAGTAAAAGAATGTTCAAAAATACACCCTGCTAGTGAAAATATCCAAAATCTGGAGGACCTTATTGTTCTTTGTTATTTTTAAATGTTTCCATGAGTTGGGAAACTCCATCCTCGTCAATGTCCTTTAGATTGGCCAGATGGTATTTGGCTACCTCCACCTATTCACCTAGTTCTAGAGTATTTTCCTTGAATTCTATGGCCATCTTTGTGGCATCATGGCCCAGAGCATGATGCAGGTTATGTGGGACATATTTTCTTTGTCCATTCCCTCTAGGGAATGGTATCGAGACTACATTAGCTTGTCAAACTTCCCAATGATGCATTCCTTTGGAGTACATGTTTTAGTACTAAAGGGATCAACTCTCAAAACCCTTGATATGAATACCTTGTACATATTTAAATAATATTCTAACTTCAGAACTCTATCCTGCAGGGCCCCTACAAGTTGCTTGCTTATCTCCAATGTGAGATCAAGTCTGGAGTGGTGGGTCTGGACAAAGTTGGAGGAATCCTCTCCCAAAATTTTGGCCCCAGTAACAATTTCTTCCCCAAGCCTCATGAGTTCTCCTAACTCACCTATCCAAGCTTCATATTGCTTGATTTTTGCCTCCCAGATAGATATGGTATTTTTGGCTTGGTTCAAAACACTATTGGCTGCATACAAGTCCAGGAGCATAGCCACCAAGAAATGTCAGACGTTCCCTACCTGTTCAGTTACCTAGTCATCAACTGCTTGTGTCTTCTTCTTCATACCCCTTAGTCATCTGTGTGACCCTGTGGGAGTGGTTCTATAGATGTGGAAACTTCTGGAGGAATAGCAGTGATGGGTTGTGCTAGGTCTATAAAAATATTGAGGAGATTTGTGTTCTTTTCCATCTCTTCTTTGAGTTTCTGGGCTTCCTTGTCATAATGGGCCTCTATTGCATGGCTGACTTCTTTTAATAGTTCCAATTCTCCTTGTTTGTCTCTCCTCCCCATAGGTACCTCTATTATTGTGTAGTCCTCGACTCTAGATGTTGTCACATTTATCTCTGGGGGAGGGGTCGCAATCACCATGACTATTTCTCCACCAGGACCAGTCTAAGTGGAATGGAGGTTTTGGGCCTTCTTTTTTTTTGGGGCCCCTTGCACCTATTCCATCATCTCAGCCAAGGAGAGATGGACCCTTGTCTTGATTGGGGCCTTCCTCTTTTTAGAATCCACCAACCATTATGGTGGCGGAGGTGGCCTTGCTGGAAATTTTTGATCCTGCGAATCCCCTCTGGGGTTCTGTTGTACATCCCCGGTGTTCTAAGTCTCTTTAAATTCTTTTCCTATATCCTCTAGACCACCTGCATTATCGACCTTGGTGGCATTAGTATCTTCTACCTTGGTTTCCACATCCTTAGCAGCATCAGATTTAACATCTATATTTTTGGGGTTCTGCCCCTCACCTTGTTGTTGTTGTTCTTCTTCTTTGGCTTCTTCTGCTGGGATATTTCCCTCCATCAAAATATCCTTCGGAAGCGGCAGAGGTGTCTGGCCAAGGTTCAAAATTTGGGCAGCTATGATCACCTCACTGATTGTTACCTTCTTTGGGGTAGGAGGATGCATTTGGAGCATGGCGGCTGAGATTACGATTGCTCCCGTAGGTCTGGTTCTCTTAGCAGATGTCGGTTGCTCATTTTTCACTTGCTTCTCCTCTATAGTGTTTGTCCCTGGAACTTGTATCTCTAGAGCATCAGAGATGTTTACCTATTCTAGCTCCTTTTCTCTTTTAGCCTAGACCTCCTTCTTTGTGACAGCTTCATTCTCTAGGATATCCCCTTTAGTGGCGATAGTCACTTCCTCCTAGGCAGAGATCTCTTCTATCACTTTCCCAATATCCCCTTGTAAGTTTACAAGTTTTTCTGTCATGAATATGTCATCAAAGTCATTGTGCGGAGGAGAGGTCTCCGAGGGATCTTCAGACTAATTTTCTAGTTCCAGAGAGTCTAAGGAGATAATTTGTACTTTAGGGATGTTAGGCATGCCAAGTTCTGGTTTTTCCCTTGGTTGAGGATCACCTATTCTTTTATTCTTCCTCCTGGTTACCAATGGGGACCTTGCATCTAACATGGCTGCCTACTCTTTCTCTGCACCGGTCCCTATTACTTGGACCATTAATTCTACAAGTGAAGGAGAATTTGAAGGGAAAATAGGTCTAACCATAATAGCTAGGATAGCCAGCTAGGTGATTAACATCTCCTTCATTTGTTGGGTTTCTGCCAGGGTTTGCTACATCTATTCTACTTTGGGAACTATGGATGGGACTTGAGACGGGGTCCCCATTTTTCTCTTTCCTCTATGATCACCCTCTAAGGTGGTTCTGGCTCCAGAAGTTGAACACCGTACCAATGGGCCAACTTTTCATGTGCTTTTTGGACACACCTCAATTGTTGGTCCCTCTAGTGCATGCCAATTCACCCAAGGGAGAGCCATTTTATCTACTCCCTTTTTTATGTATTGTGGGTCCTCTATGGACCCAGTGTCTGAAAATTCATTGGGGAACTTTTGAAGCTTCAACCGCTTCATCATCCCGTATGTCAACCAAACAAAATGCCTATTCCAAACATCAAAATCATCCCAAAAATCTTCTAAGTGAAGCTCATGTGGGGGGCGCCCAGGGAAGTGTCATTCCTATCTTGCCTAGTGGATCAAAATTCTTTTGCTCCAAATAAAATTCTGGCAGCCCCAAACTTTTAAGATCATTATCAACCTCTTTGGAAGATACTAAGCTACAAGAATAGTTCCCACAAGAGATTGGGAACAAGAAATTAGTAACCTTCTTCACTGTGAAGAGGGCATGTAGCTAAAAAATCTATCTGCAGTACTCCAAAAGAATTATTTTATCCCCACAATGTTTGGGTAATAAATAGGGTTTCCTTGAGAAGCTAGTCACCTAAATCTAAGTGTGTTCTTGATATTGAATGTAATAATGGCTATAAGTGCTAACCAAGTTCATCGCTTCATTAGCTAGTGTCCTGAGTAGGTGTAAGAAGTATGTAGTATATGAAGGCATCATTCACTCGGTAAAAGTTGAGGAAACTAGCCTCCCATTGGACCTATGAGAAATAATCCCATGGAGCATTCTAGCCTATGCCAGTTCTAAGCACACCTGTTGTAAGTAATCCCTGGGTCATAGTGTGTTGTTGTGCTAGTGCCCATAAAATGTAAGAAGTCATGTTAAATTTGGGGGTCCTGGTGACCTTGACAAGCGAAGAGTCCATGTGATTGGCGATGATAGTAGCCCAATCAAAATTCTGCCTGTCGGAGGTGGTGCCGAACAAGAAATAGTACATCCATGCTAAGAATTCCTGGGCATGGGGCTCTCCAAAGACCCTGCATAGAGAGATTATCCCCATCTATATGCTTTCTTTAAATTCTATCTGGGGGATCTCTGGCTTCATCTTTTTGAAATCCTTCCTTGGCACCTTAAGCAACTTTTTTTTGAGATATTGTCAGGCCATGTGTTCTAGTTTCTAAAATTCCTCCAAGGCCAAAGACTGGGTGAGAATGGCTGCATCATCAAATCAGGGGATCCCCAACTCTGTAGAAAAATTCACGGCTTCTAGAGACAACATAGGTGTTGGGTAGCATGTCAGAACTAGGGTGGCATTCATGATAGCCCAAACAACTATGTTGTAGTGTTCTGCTAAAGTGAGAATGAGCTCTGGAGCTTGCACGGAGCAAGTAAAACATGCAAATTTAAGAATCCTAGAGCCAGCCACATTAAGGGCCAATGGATCTCAAGTTGTATGTCCAATGAACATCATCTTTACTAAGGCCTACATTTCAGCCGAAATCCTGACACTTGTGTTGGTGATTAATTGTAACTTGGAATCGACCTTTGATCCCAGAATAACATCCAGCTTCAGATGCTTCATTATTAATGGGAGATTTTCCAAGGCCTTCTCGGCCTTCATCCTGATAGCTGCCCTAGTTTTAGTAGTAGTGGGGAGTTCCAGAATCCCAGGTGTAGAAGATGCCAACACCTCCGACATGATTGATAAGTTTAATTCTGGCAACATGCAAAATAGGATGACCGTCAGTATGTATACAAAAAAAAAACATTATTCTGGACCCCAGAGATTTTCACCACCACTGTACATCTATTCCTGAAAGTATGTTTGACGTATGTCAAACCCAAAAAAGATATATATATATATATATAATAAGAATGACTTAGGAATTTGACCTCTACCCAGGCTTCTAGGGATTCTAACTTGTGTGATTAAATGAGATAAGGAACAAAGGAAGACCTAGGACCCAGAATTTGGAAAATTAATCATTGCATGATATGACTGGAAATTAGCCATACTAGGCTGACGTGGGTGCATCACATGGCCATTTAGTAATGGGATTAATGGCATTAATGCCAAAAACTATCCAAAAATGCAGCGAAACGAATGCCACTTGGGCCAGTTTTGAATGTTCACATGTGGGAAACTTAACCCGCCATTAAGACTGACTTGATGGAGGAGAGAGGAAACTACCATGGCATGAATGGGCAAGGTTCCAAGTTTGAACCAGGTGGTATTTGGCTGAGAGGGCGATCTCAACAATTTGGAAAAAACATGAAAGGGCATGGTAATCTTGTGGCAAACTAGGAAGGATATACATGGGATATACAAACTTACAGAGGGCCAAAGCACTATGAGAGCCAAAGCACAACTCACAAACTAACCCAAATTGGGCATATATATAGCTATTCATAGGAGATTACAAAATTTACAAGGTACATACAAATGCTACATTAAAATACAACTACACAAAGGGTGAACAACACTCTGGTAGAGCCATCCCACCAACAGGAGGACACAAAGAGAAAAACAAGAGATAGGGAATAGAAATAGACAAAAAACCAAGTGAGACAAAAAGAAAGAAAACTAGAAAATAGGAAAGCAGAAGGATGAGAGTCGAAGGACCTACCTGGAGACACAGATAATGTAGAAAAGTGAGCATAGGAGGCGCTCTACAATGACTGTGAAAGAACCACTATTTACCACAGTTTGAATTTCATTAATCACCAAAACCAATTTGCACTTAATCACTTTGAATCATCTTAATAGCTCTGGTAATCTCTCTAAGTGTTTTGATCGCAGTAAATGTGAAAGTGACTGGTAAAACCTATTTATACCCTTAGGGTAAAAACACATTTCTTTCCCTCCGCCAACTCTGGAACAAGCAAACCTCCAGACCCAAGGCCTGGGGATTCTATGCAGCCACATCTTCTTGTAGAAGAAGACATGATGGCAAAGAATCTTGGAGTCTGGGATCCAGCTGACTCAAACAGACAAACACACTCTGGGACTGGGTCTTGGAGACAAAATAAGACAAGAATCAAAAGAAAACAACCCTCACGAAAGTAAATCCTGGAAGGAAACAAAGGAAACAAAAGAAACCAAGGAAAAAGAAAAAGAGAAAAGGGGGACCCAACATTTTTCCCATGAAATATAGGGATGGGTATGTAGGGCATAACAAATGGCAACCCACTTGGAGGAATGCCTTATCGCATTCTAGAACTTCAGAACCTCTGGTTAGAAAAACTAGAATTAATCTTTACCTAGAGCATTTTTCTTGCAAAGTGCGAGGTGTCTGAGAAAACCAGATTCATCAATGATTCAATCCTTTAGTCTTTGATCAGCTGTGAGGTGTGTACTTTGAAAGAAAATGAAGACGACAACTTCTGGGAGGAGAAGAGAAGAGGCACTAAATAAATTGGACCAAAGTCATCCTATCTTGCAGATTTCCCCCAAACACCGGAATTCTCTATTCTTCATTTTCATTTTCTTTTCTTTTTCTTTTCTAGATGGGAAGGCGGTACTTATTTCACCATGAACCTTAGGCTTAGCTAATTTTTATGGTAGTACTTCTTTCACCTTGCCAACCACTTTTAAATTTCCGAATAGGAGAGAATGTTCTAGACCCAGGATATTTTTATGATTTTTAGACTTGGTTGATAACCAGTGCAACAGATCTTCCCTCAAGGACCATGTGATTACTTGCTCCTTAGATTTTCTATTAACCCATGTCTAGACTTTCAAGATATGAATCTGATGAAGATTACCCATAACCTTTTACCATACTTACAAAATAACTCCGGAGCATGGAAAAATTCCACCATGCTAACAATAGATTACAAATTACCCAAAATGCATAAGGTACCATTCCAGGGGCTAGATGTCATGTGAAGCATACCTATCTACAAAAATAAGGCAACCTACTGGGAACCTTGAAAACAAATGTGAAACAAAAGAAAGCCAAAAACACAGGAAAACGTGAAAAAGGGAAGGTGGTCCTGGGAGATGGCCAAAAAACTATTTACAAGAACAAGGCACTCGAAAAGAGCATCAGGGGGAGATATTTACAAACAAGGACTTTACATATGATACAACTTCAGAAAAAATTATCACCTACCCTATTCAAAATAGTGTTTGAGAAACTACGCATTCATATGCAATGGGATGGCTTCTCCAGTCATGGTATTGAGGCGATAAGTATTTTCCCCGCAGATCTCATATATCAAATATGGTCTGAGCCAGAGCCGCTTAAGCTTAGTGTGCTTTCCCTTTTTTTCCTAGGCCTTGTCCTACAAGAGGACGAGGTATGAAATATGAAAGGCCTTATACTAGGCTCTTTAGTCAAACCATAATTTTACTACTGCTTGATGACATGCGAAGTGTTCAAGGGCTACGTCTCTTTGTTCCTCCATCCTCAGCAAGTTTAGGATCTGAACCTCCACAATGTTATCCCATTTGCTAAATTCCTACATAAATTATAAGACCATGATCTATAAGTTAATAGGGAATACTAGATTCTGTCCATAAACCAGGTGGAATGGGGATGTCCCCATGGCTGCCTTTATTCTGATGCAATCCTCCCAAAGGGTGAACCTAAGCTTTTGGTGCTAGTCCCGGGGGTTTTGTTCTAATAAGTGTTTAATCACCTCAAGTAGATTTTTGCTGGTAGATTCAACCACATCATTACCCTAGGGGTAGTAGTTGTCAGAGAACTTAAGGGTGATCTTTCTTTCATAGGTACATTCAAGTAATTGCACTGAAGAAAACGCCAGACCATTGTCACACACTATAGCAAATGGTATTCCAAATAGGGTGATTGTGTTTTCTTCTAGGAATTTAATAACTACATTTTCTGTGTTGTTTTTGCAAGGAATTGCTTTAGACCACCAGGTGCAATAATCTGTAGTAGTCAAAATGTACCAGTGGTTGGAAAATGAGTTGGGGTGGATTTCCCTGATAAAATCAAATGCCCACTGGGTGAAGGTTCTAGCTTTGAAAACTGACTGCAAAGGCATGGCCAGTTTTTGCTCATGATGTGCCATTGTTTGGAAAGTGTGGCATCTCCTAACATATGCGTGGAAATCCTTAAAGATGCAGGGCCAATACTATCCAGCCTAGAGTATTTGATGGGCAGTGACATCAGCTAAGCCATGCCCGATTCCAAACTGCTCATGAAATTCTTCAATCATTTTTGCAGCTTGGTCTCTATCTTCAGTCGCACAAAATGACATTTGTTTGGGGGAAGCCCCTTTGAGCATCTATTATTCAACAATACGTATACCAGGTTGGTATACCATGGATCTAGAGTGATGGACTCTACTGTATAAATTTGGCATTCAATGTACAAAGTTCCTTCTTCCATCGCTCTACATAGTCCCTGGCCTCAGACTCTCTTCATGGGTTGCATTTCCAAATCATGCTCTTGGAGGATGGCCATCCATTTCCCCCATTGCTCACCCAATTCACTTTGTAGGAGTAGAGACTCAATAGCTTAGTCTAGGATGATAGTATGCACCTTACTCTAGAGAATGTAATGCCAAAATTCTTCACAGCACAGATGAGAGAAAAGGCCTACTTTTCCAAAGATGAATACTGGACTTCGACATTCTTAAAGGGGGAGCTCATAAAAGCTATTTTTAATTCTTTACCTTCAACCTTCTAGGTCAACACTACTGTGGAAGAATGCAGTGAAGCAAAGGAGTATATGTGGAATGGGAGGGAATAGTCTAGAGTAGCCAAGACTAGTGCCTCTATGATCATTTCCTTAATCTGGGTTAATGCCCACTTTACTTCAGGACTCCACTCGATCTTCATGTCTTTCTTCATCATTTCATTGAGTGGCTTTAATGTCTTAGCAAATCCAGTAATGAACCACTGGACAAATTTTATCTTTCTGAAGAAAGATGTCATTTCTTTCTTGCTTTCAAGCATCTGTAGATTTAGCAATGCTTCAACTCTCTCAGGGTCCATGGATATACCCTTCTTGGAGATGATATGCCCAAGAAGCTTCCCTTTGGTGACCCCAAATATACATTTCTTATGGTTGAGGGAAATACCATACCAGTGACATCTCTCACAAATTTGAGCAAGGTGGGCAGAGTGATCACACCTGTCCCGAGAAAACATGGTCAAATCATCCATGTAGATGATTATGCACTAGTTTACTAGGCCTTCAAACGTAGTGTCCATAGCCTTTTGAAATGTGGCCCCTATTTTGATGAGGCCAAAATGCATCCTCCAATATGCAAACATTCCCCACTTTGTGGTGAACATCATTTTGTCTCTATCTTTGTACTTAACCATGACCTAGTTATACCCAGAGTACCCATCTAGGAAGGACATCATTTGAGACTCATTCACAATTTGTAACACCTCATCCAACGAAGGGAGAGGATGATTATCCTTCTTAGATGCCTTGTTTAAATTTTGAAAATGCTCACAAAGGCGGATCTCTCTGCTTTTCTTTCTCATAGGGACGAGGTTGGAAACCCAATTTGTGTGCTGGATAGGAAAGATAATCTAGGATAACAATAGTTTTTGAACCTCTTGATGAATTAGAGGCTCGATTAGTGGGTTTAACAATCTTTTATTTTTCCCAAAGGGCTTATCATCTGGTTTCAGTGGGATGGTACGGGTTATGATGGATGTGTCATAGCTCTTCAGATCTTCATACCCCCACACAATTACATCAATGTATTCTTAGAGAACCATGAGAATCTTCTCCTTCTCTTCTAGGGAGCAGGAGGTTCCAATATGCATGAATTTTTCTTCCACTATGTGGTCCTCAAAAACACCAACATTGGCCATGAAGACCAGTATATGCTGATCATCGTCAAAGACCTGAAACTGGGTGATATTGTCTAAGATGGATGGGGTGGGGAACATCTCAATAGAGAACTTTTAGAGGTGGGAGCCAGCCATTGGCTCAAGGGTACTGGCAGATATGGCAAGGGCATCCAGAATGTAGTTGCATTTTTGGGGAATGAGTTCAATGCCGAAGGAATAAAAATCTTTGATGAGGCTCCATGCCCGGTTGTGGTATGCAGCTAGCCTTTTCTCGTGACAAGTGTATTGGCTCCAGACATGCTTAACGATAAACTCTAAATCACCTAGAGCCCAAAGGTGGGTGATTCGCTTTCTTAGTGAAAATAGGAGTCCAAGGACCAAGGCCTTGTACTCCATGACGTTGTTCGCGTAGTTAAACTATAGATTGTAAGATTCTAGGAAGGATTTCTCTTATGGGTTTATCAGTTCCACCCCGGCTCCACAACCTTGTTTAGACTAAGACCCATCAAAATTTAGGGTCCACAATTTATCATTCTTTGTCTGGGGCTAGAAAGGTGAAGTGGTATTTGGATTATTCTTGGGAAGTTTGGGAGGATTTTTCTTTGGCTTTGATGGCGAATGGGTGAGGTTTACCTCCAAAGAGGTTTGTGACTAGGATTCCTAGACAGGTGGAAACATAGGAGTATCGCTAGGATGATTACTGGGTCCAGGGAAATATTCTTTGTGTTTCTTCTCCTAGAGGGAATTGATGTGATAGGTAGAGGTAGAAATGCAAGGCTCACACTCTAGTTCAGAATGTTTTTGATAATGCACTTGGCACCAAGTGTCGGACAAGAGTGTAGCAAGAGTTGCTACGATACCTTGTGAGTTACCCTCACCCCTTAGTTTTTCATCCAGGTCTTGGATTCTCTTAGAGACTATGGGATCCTACCTAGGGGTGAAATTAAATGTGAGGATCTCTAGAGGTTGGTATACCCTGGGGAAGTCTCAAAGAAAAGGACTTTATTCACCCTCCCGACTTTAGTGAGGGCCTGCTACATTGTGGGTTCACTTTCTATCTAGATTTGGTTAGACTACCCTTCCCAGGGGAGCCACAAGTGGGATAAGTCAGTGGATAAATACTTGTTAAGGGCCTTAGACCAATTTTGACTCAACAACATTCCATAAGTTTCTGGGATGTCCACCATTTGGATGTCTATTATTCTTGATATACGGGGGTCTTGGATGAGATGAATCCAGATGTTCTTCAGCTCACCTACCATTTTCAAAAAAATTTTTCTAGTTGGACTACTGTGCCTTTGGATGGAGTGGGATGGAGTCCGAGCTTTTGGCATATGGATAAAGGCATGATGTTTCCTGAAGTGCTATAATCTACCAAGGAGTTATGTACATTCTTCCCTTGTATGTTCAGAACTAGTAAGAAGGGAGGATCCTTAGTGTTTCCCTAGAAGATAGCCGGATTGGCATCATCAAAAGTGACACTCTATGGTGGGTGACTGATAGCTTCCAAGTTTCCTAAGAGCTTTAGAAGAGACTTCCTCTGCTTGGGATAGTTCAACAAAACCTCCATCAAGGTCATGGAGGTGGTGGTCCTTTCCAATGCCTTAGTGATGTCAAACCTCCCCTTGGATATTGTTGGCTTCCCTGGGCTAGATCCTTAGCTTGGTTAGAGCCAGGCCCTTTTGGTGGGAAGGAGAAATCAGTTGTATTGTCCCCAGGAGGGGTATCATTAGGTGGTGTAGGTGTGTAAACTAGTCCTTTTCCATCCTAACTCTAAGTGTTGTAGAGAGTTCATGGGTTGGTAAAGGCATTGGCCTCAAATCTCGTGATAGATTCATCAAAGAACCCCTATAATTTGTGTTCTTCTTATATTCCTTGTCTATCACAAAGAAGACAGTCTCACAGCTGAAGGCATCATGAGTGGGATCTCGCGTAGGTGTTTTTGGGGGAGTAGGATGGATAAGTTGTTTTCTTTCCAATTGGGAGATCATGATGACCTTCTCCAGTGTGGCATAGTTCACCTTGGAATGAGAGCTGGTGTAGTGCAATCTACACAAGTTATTTGAGGGGTGGAATTCTGCAAGCTATACAAAATGACTAGGTCCAGCACCACCTTGAGTGGTGTTTATGTTTGGAGGAGGACCTTTGATGTTTGTGTTGTTATTCCATTGTTTTTGGTAGGGTCTAGGCCCATTTTTATAGCTCCTTCCTCTAGTATTGGTATTTCATTAGCTAGAGAAGATATTCCCTCTCTGGGAATTAGGGTTGTGGGCTACAAAATACCCTGCCTTCAGCTATCCCATGTCCACAGTTAGTAAAGACAAAAATCACTTGAGGGACTCAACCTCAACAGATAGCTAGGTGTTTGTGTCACAATGTGATGGTTGTTGTAGTTGGTTCCTGGGGAAAGTGGCAGTAGCTCCCAGAGTTGAGGACAACAATCCTCCAGTCACGGGCGACTAGAAGAAAGGTACTTCAGACAATTATGTCAGTGGTCATTGCATTTGTTGCGGCTAGTTCTAGGGAACAAATTCTAGACCCAGTATTTTCTAGGTTTGTGATGGGTATACATGCTGGGCCTACTGGTCTATTGGTGGTGGTGGGCTCATGGCCATCACTGAGGCACCCATTTCCTGATTGGGGTTGTATCCCCCAGTGTAAGAAGTTCTTTCAGGGATCATGTTGAGAGGCATGCTTTGCCCAATCTCGCCAGGAGCTTTATTGAGACTATGAGACAACTCCAGGGCTAGGTTGTAAACCTTCGCAAGAGTGTCCTGGTCATTGGGGATGGTGGTTCTCCATAGGAGAGTCGCAATGAATGGGTCTGTTGTGTTAAGGTATGTCTAGACAATTACATCCACAGATGGGATGAAGGGGCCTATACACTACTTCAATGCGTGTTGGAATTGATGATTAAATGTTGTGAGGGGTTCATTCAGTTCCTTCGTGATGGAGATAAACTAACTATGGGACCAAGCTGGGTCAACGTATATGTGGAAGGCCACCAAGAAGGTGTCTTCTATATCCTACCAATTGTTGATAGAGTTGGTAGGTAGGTTAAGGTACCAGTTTAACTCATTCTGTCCCAAGGATAGAGGGAATATCTAGGTCACAATGTCTTGAAGTTGGATCTGGTGTCGGTTCATGGCATATTTATATGCTTGCAGATTCTCTTCTATATTTTGTGAGCCTAAGTTCTCATATCGGGGGATGATCTTCTTCGGATGTAGAGGAAGATCATTGGTAGCACCAGGAAACTGCCCCATTGGGGACCTAGTGTTACCAAAGTATGTAGCCATCGAGGGTGTTGGATTTTGAATAGGTGGAGCGTTGGTCCCCAGGATTGTCTTGGAGACTTGGGTGATATGAGATATAGTAGATCCCTAGACAATGTTGGTTGGATGCTTGGTTTGCAGGGTCCACTTCTTTTGAGCAGGAGGCTCGAGTTGAACAAACCTTCCAGGATTAGGGGCTGATCTAAGGAATCTTTTGAATCATGCAGGTGAAAATGATCCAATCCCACTGAAGGCTTGGTTCTTAAAACTATGGCTTGGCGAACCTTGCGCGGTGTAAATTCAAAATATTTCAAAGGTGATGAGCACATGCCATTCTTCTAGCACCAGTTTCTATTGACGTGACTTTGTGACTAATCCACCAACAGATGTAAGTTGTCACTGGGTACTAGGGTATTAGCCAACTTCTCTTGTAAAGGTTGTCCAGGGAATAAATTCTCTAGGCCTTCAAGCACCTAAGAGTTGGGTCTCGACAGTGCAGGAGCTAAGTTGGGAGTGTGAATTTTTTGTTCAGGGTAATAGCTCATTTTTCTTGGCTCATCTTCTCCATGGATTTTGGTAAGTTGGGGGTTTCCTACAAGCATTTGGATTATTAAAAAAACTTCAAAAGATATGCCAGGGTTAGAGTGTATTCATTTTACGTATAGTCATGCAAATACACTTAAAACATTAACTATGCTCTAATAAACTATACTAAATACTAAACATATACAAAACCAGCGATTCATACATGTTCAATAAAAAGGGGAAAGAGGTCATTAATATACTTAAACATTAGAGCAAAGGACATCAGAAACATATAGTACAAATGAGTGTTAACTTAGAGATCAAGACACCAACAAAATCATTGCAAGAATCCTTCCTTCTTCATTAATAGTTTTCCAGCATCACTCGTGTGTATATAAATAGCTCCAAGAGAGCATCTATCTACTAGGAACCACTAAAAACTAGTGAGCATTGAGCTCTATAACTACTTGAAATTAAATGTTGAAATGATATTACTATGGAATGCAAAATCATCAATTTTGCCGACCCTTGAAATTAGGTCAAACTTATTATTTATATATAATGGTTGCCCTAAAAATGACCTAATCTAACTACACACTCAACAATAAAATACAATATCCAGTGGTCGGTACTACCTGCACCACATTACAACAACCTCGGAAAGAGTAGAGGTTTGGAAGATTAGCAAAAGAAGACAATAGAAGAGAATGGAAGAATCAGCCTTGAGAAGAAAGCCAGAGGGACAAGAGAAGAAATTTGAACTTTTGGGGTTTGAGGCTACATGCCTCATCAATGTAAAAGAAGCTCAGTATTTTTTATGCGCCAAGTGTTTAATGCTAGAGTGACACCTTGGGAAGACAACCTGTCAGAGCCATCCCTTTAACTAACATGCCTTATCATGGTCATCCACCTTCTGACCCAATTATTAACTACCTGCTAATTACTAGTCAGCTCTAGGGAATGTGGACGCGGGTCATCACAAGAATGCAAAACTATTGGATCTAGAACTCCGGGATCCTAGAGCTTACACTCAAAGAATAAAAGAAAGTTCAAAAATACACCCTACTGGTGAAAATATCCAGAATCTAGAGGACCTTATTTCTCCTTTTTATTCTTAAATGTTTCTAGGAGTTGGGTGACTCCATCCTCATCAATGTCCTTGAGACCCGCCTGACGGTATTTGGCTGCCTCCACCTATTTTCCTAGATCTGGAGTATTTGCCTTGAATTTTGTGGCCATCTTTGTGGCATCGTGGCCCCGGAGCACCATGCGGGTTATGCGTGACATCTTTTCTCCATCCATTCCCTCTAGGGAATGGTATCAAGACTCCATTAGCTTGTCAAACTTCCCCATGACATATTCCTCCAGAGTAAATGTTTCACTACTAAAGGGATCAAATCCCAAAACCCTTGAAATGAATGCCTTGTATATATTTAAAGAATATTCTACCTCCAGAACTTTATCCCACAGGGGCCCTACCAGTTGCTTTCTTATCTCCAATGCAAGATCAAGTCTGGAGTCCTGGGTCTAGACAAAGTCGAAGGACTCCTCTCCCAAAATTTTGGCCTCAGTAACAATTTCTTCCCCAAGGCTAATGAGTTCACCTAACTCACCTATCTAACCTTCATATTGCTTGATTTCTTCCTCCCAGATAGAAATGGTATTTTTGGTCTGGTTCAAAACATTGTTGGCCACATACAGGTCTGGGAGAATAACCACGAAGAAACGTCAAACATTCCCTACCTGTTTAGTTACCCAGTCATCAATTGCTTTCACCTTCTTCTTCATACCCCTTAGCACATCTATGTCACCTTATGGGAGCAGTGCTCTAGATGTGGAAGCTTCTAGAGGAATAGCAGTGATGGGTTGCGCCATATCTATCAAAAGCCCAAGGAGATTTGCATTCTTTTCCCTCTCTTCTTTGAGTCTCTGGGCTTGCTTGTCATAACAGACCTCTATTGCCTGGTTGGATTCTTTTAATAGGTAGAGTTCATCCTATTTGTCTCTCCTCCCAAGGGGTACCTCCATTATTGTGTATTCCTTGGCTCTAGCTATTGCCACATTTATCTCTGGGGGAGGGGTCGCAATCACCATGACTGTTTCTCCACTTGGACCGGTTCAAGTGGAATGGAGGGTTTGGACCTTCTTTTGTTTTGGGGCCCCTTGCATCTATGACATCATCTCATCCAGGGAGAGATGGACCCTTTTCTCTATTGGGGCCTTCCTCTTTTTATAATCCACCAACCATTGTCGTGGTGGGGGTGGCCTTGCTGCCAAAGTTTGATCCTGTGAATCCCCTCTGGGGTTTTGTAGTGCATCCCTAGTGTTCTGAGTCTCTTTGGAATCTTTTCCTATATCCTCTAGACCACCTACATTATCCACCTTGGTGGCATTAGTATCTTCTACCTCAGTGTCTATGTCCTTACCAGCGTCGGATTCGACATCTATATTTTTAGGGTTCTTCCCCTCACCTTGTTGTTGTTGTTTTTCTTCTTCTTCGGCTTCTTCCACTCGAATATTTCTCTCCATCTGGATATCCTTTTGAGGTGGTGGAGGTGTTTGGAAAAGGTTCAACATTTGGGCTGCTGTAATCACCTCACCGAATGTTACCTATTTTGGGGTAGGAGGCATTTGGAGCATGGCGGTTGAGATTACAGTTTCTCCTGTAGGTTTGGTTCTCTCAGCAAATGCTGGTTTCTCATTTTGCACTTGCTCCTCCTTCGTGGTGTTGGTCCCTAGAACTTGTATCTCTAGACCATCCAAGATGTTTACCTTTTTTGGCTCCTTTTCTCCTTCAACCCAGACCTCCTACTCTGTGGCAACTTCTTTCTTCGGGATCTCCCCTTCAGTGGGGATAGTCACTTCCTCCTAGGTGGCTTTCTCTTCTACTGCTTTCCTAATATCCCCTTGTAAGTTTACAATTTTGTTCATCCCAAATATGTCATCAAAGTCATTGTGCTGAGGAGAGGTCTCTAGAGGATCTTCGGGATGATTTTCTGGCTCAGGAGAGTCTAAGGAGACAATTTTTACTTCAGGGATTTTAGGCATCCAAAGTTCTGGTTTTGCCCTTGGCTGAGGATCAATTTTTCTTTTCTTCTTCCTCCTAGTTACCAATGGGGCCCTACATCTAACATGGCTTCCCTCTCTTCCTCTATTCTAGTCCCTATTGCTTAGACCATTAATTCTGCAAGTGAAGGAAAATTGGAAGGGCTGACAGGTCTAGCCATAATAGCTTGGGTAGCCAGCCAGGTGATTAACATCTCCTTCATTTGCTGGGTTGCTACCAGGGTTCACTGCATCTATTCCACTTTGGGAACTATGGATGGGACTTGAGACGGGGTCCCCATTTTTCTCTTTCCTCTATCCTCACCCTGTGAGGAGGTTCCGACTCCAGAAGTTGAACCCCATACAAATGGGCCAACTATTCATGTGCTTTTCAGACACACCTTCTAAAAATATGCATAGTTGTGTTCAATTATATTATTGGTGATGTCCTCAATTTTTGTTCCCTCTAGTGCATCCCAATTCACTAGAGGGAGAGTCATTTTATCTACTCCCTTTTCTTTGTATTGTAGGTCCTTTGTGGATCCGATGTCTGAAAATTCATTGGGGAACTTTTGAAGCTTCAACCACTTCATCATCCCCTGTGTCAACCAGAGAAAATGTCAGTTCCAGACTTCAAAATAGCCCTGAAAATCTTCCCAAAAATATTCTAAGTGAAGCTCATGCGAGGGGTTTCCAAGGGAAGTGTCATTTCTATCTTTCCCAGTGGATCAAAATTCTTTCACTCCAAATAAAATTCTGCTATCCCAAACTTTTAAGTTCATTATCAGCTTCTTTGGCGACTACCAGGCTATAAGAATAGTTCCCACAAGATATTGGAAATGGGATGTTAGTAACCTTCTTCACTGTGAAGAGGGCATGCAGCTCTAGAATCTATCTGCAGTACTCCAAAAGAATTATTTTAACCCCACAATGTTTGTGTAATAAATAGGGTTTCCCGGAGAAGCCGGTCATCCAAATGTAAGTGCGTTGTTGATATTGAATGTAATAATGGCCATAAGTGCTGACCAAGTTCATCTCTTCCTTGGAGAGATGGTATCTGGCATTCTGAGTAGGTGTAAGAACGTTATAGTATATGAAGTCATCATTCATTTGGTAGAAGTTGAGGAAACTGGCCTCCCATTGGACATGTGAGAAATAATCCCATGGAGCATTCTAGCTTAGCCAGTTATGAGCACACCTATTATAAGTAATCCCTGGGTCACGGGGCATTGTTGTGTTAGTGGCCATAAAATGTAAGAATTCATTTAAAATTTTGGGGTCTGGGTGACCTTGACAAGCTGAGAGTCCACGTAATTGGTGATGATAATTGCCCAATCAAAATTTTGCCCACCGGAGGCAATGCTGAACAAGAAATAGGACATCCATGCTGAGAATTCCTGGGCATGGGGCTCTCCAAAGACCTTGGATATAGCAATGATCCCCATCTATATGATTTCTTTAAATTCCATCTAGCAGATCTCCAGCTTCATCTTTTTGAAATCCTTCTTTGGTACCTTAAGCCAGTTGTTATTCGGATATTGTTGGGCCATGTGTTTTAGTTTTTGAAATTCCTCCAAGGCTAGAGACTGGGTGAGAATGACCGCATCATCAAATTGGGAGATCCCCAACTGTGCAGAAAAAGTTGCAGCATCCAAAGACACCATAGGTGTTGGGTAACCTATCGGAACTGGGGTGGTGAGCATGATAGCCTAGACGGCTATGTTGTAGTGTTCTGCCAAAGTGAGAATGAGCTCCAGAGCTTTCACGAAGTAGGGAAAATAGGTAGCTTTAAGAATCTTAGAGCCAGCCACATTGATGGCCAATGGATCTCTGATTTTGTGTTGAATAAACATAATCTTTACTAAGCCCTTCATTTCATCCCACATCTCGACACTTGTGGCGGTGATTAATTGTAACTTTTAATCAACCTTCAATCCCAGAATAGTGTCCTCATTTAGATACTTCATTATTAATGGGAGCTTTTCCAAGGCATTCTCAGCCTTTGTCTTGACAGCTTCCCTAGTTGCAGCAGTGGTGGGGAGTTCCGGACTCCTGGGTGGAGAAGATGTTGATTCCTCTGACATGATTGATAAATTTAATTCTGGCAACCTATAAAATAGGATGACCGTTAGTATGTATACAAAACAAAACATTATTCCAGACCCCAGATATTTTCACCACCACTGTGCATATGTTCCTGAAAGGATTTTTAACGTGCGTCAAACCCCAAAAAATATATATCTAATAAGAATGAATTAGGAATTTGACCTCTACCCAGGCTTCAGGGGATCCTAACGTGTGTGATGAAATGAGATAAGGACCAAAGGAAGACCTGGGACCCAGAATCTAGAAAACTAACCATTGCATGATATGATTGGAAACTAGTAGTACTAGGCTAACATGGGTGTGTCATGTGGCCATGCAGTAATGGGAGTAATAGAATTAAGGCCAAAAATTATCCAAACACACGAGGAAATGAACACCACCTAGACCAGTTTTGAATTCTCACGTGTGGGAAACTTAATCCGCTATTAAGACTGACTTGACGGAGGACAGAGAAAACTTCCATGGCTCAAACCAGTGAGGTGTTGAGTTTGAACCAGATGGCATTTGGCCGAGAGGGCGATCTCAACAAATTGGGAAAAACATGAAAGGGCATAGTGAGCTCACCGCAGACTAGGAAGGATATACATGGGATATACAAACTTACAGAGGGCCAAAGTGCTACGAAGGCCAAAGCACAACTCATAGCCCGACAAAAAATGTGCATATATATAGCTATTCATAGGAGATTACAAAATTTACAAGGTACATACAAATGCTACATTAAACTACAAGTGCATAGAGGGCAGACAACCCTCTAGTAGAGCCATCCCACCAATAGGAGGAGACAAAGAGAAAAGCCAAAGGTGAGGAACAAAAATAGACCAAAAACAAAGTCAGACAAAATGCAATAAAACCAAAAAACATGAAAGAAGAAGGACAAGAGTCGAAGGACCTACATAGAGACATAGAGAATGCAGAAAGATGAGCACGGGAGGTTCTCTACAATGACTGTGAAAGCACCACTATTTACTATAGTTTGAATGTCGTTAATCACCAAAAGCAATTTTCACTTAATCACTTTGAATCACCTTAATCACTCTGGTAATCGCTCTGAGTGTTTTGATCACGGTAAATGTGAAAGTGACTTGTAAAACCTATTTATACCCTTAGGGTAAAAAAATGTTTCTTTCCCTCTGTAGAATCTAGAACAGGGAAACCTCTGGACCTCAGGCCTCGGGATTCCATATAGCCACATCTTCTCATAGAAGAAGACATGATGGCAAAGAATCCCAGAGTCCAGGATTTGGCTGACTTAAACAGATAAACACACTCCATGACTAGGTCCTGGAGACAAAAGAAGACAAGAAGAAAAACAAAAAAATGCTCATGAAAGCAAATCCCAGAGGGAAACAAAGGAAACAAAAGAAACCAAGGAAAAATGAAAAGAAATAAGGGGGACCCAACATTTTACCCACAAAATATAGGGATGGGTATGCAAGGCATAGTAGTATGGTTGTTAAATAGGTCCCTATGCATTTGTATAGAAATAGGGCGTTTGAATTTGGTCAGTAGGAAAACCTAAATTAAAATTGGATTTTATTATGAACAAAAATGTTTCCCCAAATATTAGGAATATAATTTTGGAATTTCTATTTAATGGTTTACTTTTGAATTTTATTTGATCATGATATAAGACTATC
Organism: Thuja plicata; assembly: GCA_018584345.1. Lineage (NCBI taxonomy): Eukaryota > Viridiplantae > Streptophyta > Pinopsida > Cupressales > Cupressaceae > Thuja > Thuja plicata. The sequence goes on along the minus strand of MU224564.1, from coordinate 3,417,893 downwards.
AAATGTTGATAATATAAGAGGTAGATAAATATAGATGGCTTATCAAGTTGTTGAAGTAAATCCTCTTTACTTATAGGATTCTTATATAGATGGAGTTGATTACCATTGGCCAATAGTGAGAATATCACTAGGTTAATTGTTTGAATTCTATTAGGCCCATTAGAAAATACCTCTACAATCTCATAGGAAAATCAACTTTAGAGATTCATCTCCCAATCTACTGCATCTAGAATTTGTAAACCAAATTAAAAGTGTTCCATATAGTTATCTAATGGATCATCCTCCTAGCTCATCTTGAAGATACCATCTACATGCATTTATCCTCCTCTATAGTATTTTTAATATTTTTGGAGTAATTTATCCTTCATAGAAACACAATCAACTATTGAATCTCCCCCAAAGTCACATAAACCATGTCAAGGTAGAATCCTTAAGGGAAGAATTGATTAATTTAACCTATGAGAAGTTTCCATATATTTGTAGCTATAACATAAGAAATCAAACTCAAAGATAAAGGTACTATGATCTTTAGTAACTAGCCTATAAAATTTTTGAAGAGCTTAAGGTGGCATACTATTAAGAGTGAAATTTATTTTGTGGTTGATTATCAGATAATGGAAAGTAGGGGTTACATTATCCTAGTTAGAATTATTTGTATCCTCTATATTGAGTATCAATGAGGAGTTATGGGATGAGATAGAACTTTATTGAGAGGTAGGAGAGGATGAAGAATGACATTCAGATGTATTTATACCACAACTATTTTTTTTTATGAACTACTTGTATGAGAAATGAACCTTCCAAGTGGATCCCTTATTCTCTACATGTGAAAAGTGTACATTTTATTCTAGTTGACCCACACATTTTCAATAGTAGTTTGGATATTTTATTAAGCTATATGAGTCCTAAGTACCAAAAATAATGAGTTGTACTCATAGGAAAGCATGAAAAACTATTAAAAAACATAGCTAATTTCATAGCTCAACACCATCCCCAACAATGAAGCTGAAAATATAGAGCTCCCTATATCTACTTATGATCATGAATAATCTAGAAAACCTATCTACTCAACTTCTATAGTTAGAGATTAATTATCTAGACTAAGAAAACCTTTATGGAATATTGGTTACATTTAATTATAAACCCAATGATGTGAACTTGAAATAGGTTTGCATTGTATATGTACCATGAACTTATCTAGGTTGTTGTCTTAATCAATAAAAAAATTATACTAAGGTAACGTGCAAGAGTTAATCAATATGAAATGAAAATAATCAATAATGAAATGGTACAACAAAGCTATATACACCAAATAATTCTACAATAATAATAATTTTATACTAATTAAGAAACAGGCTACTACTACAAGATATTGTATCCAATAATCAAAACAAAACACTATGGATATCTTAAATACAATAATAAAATAAGCATCTGGCTAATAATGCATACAAATATCTTGGAGATATTTAACTTCAAGTGGGACCCTTTGGTTAAAAATCTCAAATAAATAATGTAATGAAGTGAACCAACTCAATAGTTCACCGATAGACCATAGTTGGATTATATTTACTCATGAATTTTCAGCCAGAACTGGTTAGGCCAAACTTGTTTTGGCCAAAACTCATTTGTCACATTGATGCCATGTTTGCACCACATATGTACAACCAAAACAATTTTGGCCAAAATTGTTCTGGCCAAAACAATTTTGGCTGGAACTGCATAAATAGTCCTCAAGTGTGACACAATGTCATACTTTTACCCCACACATAACACTAACTATTAAAAATCATCACATTATATGTGTAATTCCAAGTGTACATGTGTGGGAGCACGTGCGCATGCGCGCGCACACACACACACACACACACATGTATATTGTTAGTGTAATTATATAATTTATTCTTAGGATTATTAAATCTTCTTGTTCATCCATTTTCATTCAACACTTGTCTACATAAGTTGTCATCTTTGAGGATACTACCAGAGATGTGTTGAGTTCATTTGGACACATCACCCTAGTCTCTTGGGTAGCTTTTCCACAACTTCACTTTATCCATCCTTTCATGGTTGGACTTGGTTGAACTCTAGCCCTATTATTTTATGTATGCTTCTAATTTATCTATTTTTATCTTAGAAAAATCTTATATGGTATCAAAGTGCAGGTCATTGATTCAAGTCCCTCAAGCCCTAGACCCTTCATCCACATAAGTTAGGCCTATTGATGTGGTACATAATGGATGCAAATTACACATCGTACATGGTTGTATCTGACTCTATCATGTGGGGAGGGGGCATTGGCATTGAAACTATATCCATGATGAGATTTAACTCCACCAACAATATGTGCTTTTGGTGCGACAACTAGGGAACTGCCTCGAGACTACCAAATGTGGGGTCTTACATGGCAGTGTGAAACTAGTTGTTGGGTGATAATGAATCTTGGTTTATTTTACTTCATGTGGATGCATGTGGCCTTTTTCTTGGTGTGTAATTTGAACCCGGGATTCACGGGCCTCATTTATGGCTTCATTATTGCTTAGGTGGCATGCGCTCTATCGATCTTGACGAATTCTACATGTTAGTATGGTAATGCTTTGTTCAAGAAGTAGAATATTCTTTTGGAAGGCATAAAATATACTTCCTTTTTTATCTCTCATATGGGGGATTGGTTCAGTGGATGAATTTGAAGTTCCAGTACTCATCATCAAAAGTACTATCTACTTTATCAACTTCACAAAGTTTGATCATATTTGTGTATACTAGTGCAGTGGTCTCATCTTTTCACTCATGCAATAAATATTAATACACATATCTTGACGATTTGATAATCCTAGAAAAAATTTTAGGAATAAAAATCCACAAGACAACTGAGAGGGGGGTGAATCACTTTTAATCTAGATTATTAAACTTTAAACTTAATAAACCAAAACTGTAATGCAAATGATAACACAGTAAATGCCAACACCATAACACAATACTTGTTTTCGAGGAAACCATGTTAAAGGTAAAACCTTGGTAGGAATAAGCACCCAAAAATAATGTACTGAGAGTATAGTATCCCTTTTAAAAGATTTATCCCTATTAGGAGCTAATTACAATATTATAGTACACAATCCTTGTTAGGAGATAGACCCTGTTAGGAATCAAGAAAAGTAGTAGGCTCACTCCACAGGCATACTGCCTAAAGAAGGTTAAAATCGCCCTCAAGGATTCACAATCTGAATAAGTGTATATAGAAAATATATAATCCAATTAACTATCTGATAGCAACTATCTTTTCTTGGTCAGTTCCAATGAAGTACTCTTTTCATAGAACTCTTCTCTACATCCAGCAGCTAAAAAAGCCTCGCAGCTTTCATTTCTCTTTCCTTTTTAATCTCTACCAAATCTTTCCAAAATAAAATATCTCACATATATACCCCCTTACAATAATTCTTTAGGTCGGACAATTAAGCTTTCCCAATATACAAACAATTGATTAGGTTGGCCAATTAAGGATTTCTAATAAATAGATAATTATATAACCCCTTTCTAAGATACACACGATACTTATAACAAGTAAACATCAAATATAATCCATCAAATATAATTCTAGATCTGCAATCCACGCTCACAATTCATTTTACATGCTACATGTCTGAAGTCAGACACCAGATAGGTCTCCTCCTGAATATACACCACAACTAACGTCCCCAATAATCAAACAACAATCAAACTCAACCCATTATTCCAGCATATGTTGACTGTCCACTATTAAGATCGCTTCATCTAAAATATCTTTGCCAGAAAGATATACTAGAAACATAGAGACCCGCTCTATCCAACATCATAGTTACAGTCAAGAATCTAGTCTTAACCAAATCAACTGTAACATTCACAATATGCAACATAAAGCCTTGAGAAACATTATAAATAAGGTCAACACACATCCTTCTTAATATATTTAACTTCAATCATTCTGAATCATACATGCATTGTCTGTACTCTTCTGTGAGTTAAGTAACTGGTCTGTCCTCTCCACATAAACATATGTTGACATCAGTGACAAAACATGAATATCAACAATATAATCAGTACCAAAAACTTATATAATCCAACAATCTCCCCCTTTTGCATTGATGAAAATATATGGGAAAATCCATATGTATCAACCCAAAAGTATTCTCTTTTAATACAATCTTCTCAATATTCTCAACACAAGTCTCCCTAAAACAATAGGGATTTTCACATAGTTCCTTTCCCCCTTTGCAAGCAATGGAAAAAGTTGTCATACCTCATCTATAGTCTTTTGTAAGGTGTAGCTTTTTCAAAACTTCATGTTCAATTTGATCAGGTGAAAAATACCCAAACATGCTTTAGTGGTCCTACAATCACCCCCCTGAGGAGTAGATCCATACATCAAGTCCAAAAAATGATTTAGGTATAAAAGCCACTAGACTTATGCATATCTACATCAATTAATTACCATTGGCTAGGGGTGATCACCCCAAGCATGCTTATAAGATATTCAAAAGCATATTTTGGCAAAGGTTTAGTAAATATATCTTCTATTTGTTCCTTTGTGCTAATGTATTCTAGTTTAATTTCTTTCTCTGCTACCTTCTCCCTCAAGAAATGATACTTAATGGAAATGTCCTTAGTCTTTGAATGCATTACATAATTCTTTGACATGTTTATTATGCTAGTGTTATCACAGTGAATGACCACTATTTCTTCAAAAACTATTCCAATGTCTTTTAACATTTGTTTCATCCAAACAACTTGTGTGCAATTTATTGAAGCAACAACTTATTCTGACTTAGCAGTAGATTGAGCAATATAGTTCTTCTTCTTGCTCAACCAAGATACCGGCCTTTTCTCAAGAAAAATTGCACCACCACTTGTACTCTTTCTTCCATCCACATTACCTACACAATCAACATTAGTATAAGCCTACAAGGTAAAATCATCTAATTTTTTATACCACAATCCATATTCTATTGTCCCTTTCAAATATCATAAAATTCTTTTCACAGCAGCAAAATGTGTTTCTTTAGGATATGCCTGATATCTAGCCACAATTACAACTACATTAGTAATATCTATTCTAGTGTGAGTTAGATATTCTAGACCAACAATCATAGATCTATACTTTTTCTAAACAATACTTTGAGTCTCATCATTAGTAGTTAGTTTGTGTCTAGTCACCATAGGTGTTCCAACAGGTTTACAATCTTTCATTCCAAATTTCTTCAACATTTCCTTAAGATACTTGGTCTGAGATATAAAAATGTCATTCTTACTTTGATTAATTTTCAAACCAAGAAAAATTTTCATTTCACAAATCATTGACATCTAAAATTAATTTTCCATTTCTTTAGAAAACTTCTGACTCATCTTGTCATTGCCTCCAAAAATGATATCATTAACAAAAATTTCTATAATCAAGATTCCATCTTCATCAACTCTTAAATATAAATTATTGTTTGCATTACCTTTCCTGAAACCAAGACAAAGTGAGTACTTGTCCAGCCTTGCATACCATGCCCTTGATGCTTGTTTGTCCATACAGTGATTTCTTTAGCTTGCAAACCATGTTTTCATCATCTATCAAAGGAAAACCATTAGGTTTCTCAATGCAAACTTCTTCTTCCAAATCACCATTCAAGAATGCTGACTTCACATCCATCTAATAAACTTTAAAGTCTTTATGTGCATAGGCAAGAAATAATGTCACAGCTTCCGATCTAGAAATAGGAGCAAATGCTTCTTCATAGTCTATTCCTTCTTGTTGCAAATAGTCTTTACATACCAGTCTAGCCTTGTTTCTTACCATTATTCCTTCCTCATCCATCTTGTTTCTGAAAACTTGTTTAGTACCAATCACATTTTTTTTCTTAGGTCTTGGAACCAATTCTCAAGTATTGTTTTTCTTTATCTATTTAAGTTCTTCCATAGCTTTAGTCCAAGATTCATCTCTACATGCTTCATGAGTAGTTTTTGGTTCAACTTGAGAAATAAAACAAATTTCTTATGTAGCTTTAGATTTAGTCATCATTCCCTTACTTACATCACCAATTATTTGATCTTCAGGATGGTTTTTCTTTACATACATCGACATCTTAGGAGTCTCAGTAACCTCAATCAGTTCTTCTCAAGTCTCATTGTCAACCATCAGAGGTTCTTCAGGTTTAGCAGTAACCTCTTTCATTTTTGTAATCTAACCACAGTCATATATTCTTTCTTGAATCTGAAACTTTTCATCTATCCTCACATTGGCACTTTCAATCAACTTCCTCAATCTTAGATTATAACATTTATACATTTTACTCTTAGTAGAATAACCAAGAAAAATTACTTCATCACTTCTAGCATCAAACTTGCCTATCTTGTCATCTCTCTTGATATAAAATTTACTACCAAATATTCTAAAATATTTCATAGTAGGTGTATGATCAAACCATAATTCATAAGGATTTTTACCTGTACCTTATTTTATCTAAATTCTATTCAAAGTGTACACAACAGTACAAACAAATTCTCTAAAATGAACATGTGATACATTACCTTCCAGTAGCATAGTCCTTGCAACATCGAATATAGTTTTGTTTCTTCGATCTACAATCCCATTTTGTTGCAGTGTCCTATGTGAAAATGTCTGTCTGAATATTTCATGCTCTTCACAGTATGAACTAAATAACTCTGATGTAAACTCACTACCTCTATTTCATCTCAAACACTTTATCTTCACGCTAGATTCATTCTCAACTTTTTCTTTAAATAACTTGAACTTGTCAAATGCTTTAAATTTATCTCTCAAATATGTAACCCACATAATCCTAGAAAAATTATCAACAAAAAGTATAAATTACCTTTCACCATAGTATGATCTAGTTCTTGTAGGACCACACAGATTTTTATGCACCAGATCCAACTTCCCTTTTTCTAAATAAGCTTTGCTTTTAAAAGTGCTTCTAGTTTCCTTCCTGTTGCCCCATTTTTTTTCTTCATATTTACAAAAAAATATATATGTATTATGTGTTACCAATGGTCTTAAAATCATTGTGTAAATCTTGAGTCTAGGTCTAGATTTCCCCTTAGGCTAGGAGGCCTTTATCGGGTTTTCCCAAATTAACTTCTCCTTTTGTAAGCCGACGGGGTTTTATCAAATTCATGTTATATATTGGGTAGGTTAAACTCCCAAATCTGATAAAGGTCATGGTTCCAATATCTCTAACATTGAATTTATGTGAATTTAAAATGTTTATCCTTGATACTTCATTTTGGTATTGTGTGTGTGAGATTACACCTTCATGAAATTAGGATCAATAACAATAACTCTATGGAAACAAAATACAATTTAATCTAAGAATTGAAGTTAAATCCATGACATATCATGGTTCCCTATCTAAGCTTTGTTAAGAGAGCTCTTAGCCTTAAACTCTCTCAAGGACAATCCTAGAATGAGAAAAATTGATAAACATGCTCTAATCTAGCTCAAATTATCAAAGATGTGTGTGCTTTCCATTAAAATTCTCATGATTCATGATATGAAATCAACAAATGCTTCTCAAAATTATGCTCAAAATGCTATGCAAATGCTGAAATACTATCAAATGCTCTCCAACTGCCTATAATAAGGATGCTTTGCTCTTGAATTTCTTGGATCTCAAATACAAAGAAAATGGCTTGTATTTATAGAAATTTCCCAAGGGTAGAGGGTAGAGTGAAGTGATCATGGTCAAGCCTTGGTTGAGTAAAAATATTTGAGGTGATTTCAAATGAGGGAAATTTAAATGGTTGTCCTCAAAGGGTGGGACAAGAAGACAAGATCCTCAACTCTCATTGGTTGATCAAATTGAGTTGAAAGAAATTTGGAATTATTTAATTCAATCATTTAGTTAATTTAGCCATGTAAGGGTGAATGGGTTGGATTTGATTTTTTATTTAAACTATACAATTAATTGATTAAAATCAATTGCATAATTTGATTAATCCCTTTTAGGCTTGAATTTAATTATTTGATTTCATGATTATTTAATCCTTTGATTTAATTTTATTTTTGTCCACTTTTCTTGATAAATGTCCATTTGATTTGATTTTGATCCATTTTAATGCATTTTGATGAGATTTGGGGCAATTGGATGAGATTTATAAATTTGATGTTTAAGATACACCTGGTCAAATTTAGGTGTCTACAAATGCCCCTCTTTGAATTGATGTGCGAAGCGCATTGATTTAAAGAAAATTTGATGTCCTGATCATTCATTTGATACTGATGTCTGATTGATGCAAAACCTAATATTGATTTGATGTGAAACCCTAATGTGAAACTTGATGTGAAACCCTAATGTGAAACTTGATGCAAAACCCTGATGTGAAACTTTATTTGATGCCCCACTGATAAAATTTTGAATTTTTAATGCCCCAGATTTGATATAATATATGATGCAGAATCCCAGTTTGATGATATGATGATGCCCCCTCAGAAATGAAAGCATATTGATCTCAGATGTGAAAAATTTGATGAACATTGCTGACAGAATAGATCCAAGATGATTGAATTTCTGATAAACAATGATGCTAAGAAGATGTCGAACAAATGCCCCAGTGTGCATAATATGCAGATTTAGTTTGACTGGGTCAAAATCCTCACAAAATTAGGGTAAAATAACTTAAATAGGTTGAAAAAACCAAATTTATTATTCATTTTCACTTTTCACTGTTGAGATTTTGCTCAGATCCTGTGACGATTGAAAGTGATGGTGGTCCCTATTTGAGAGCATCGGTTCAAGTGAGCACTTCAATATCAGAGACCTCATGACTACGGGCCTCCAATGAGTGGTTCGATCCTTCCTAGTGCATTTGTTGGTCATAAATAGAATTTATTGCATATTTTTAATGCTTTCTAGATAGAACATTGTGAAATGCAATGTAGGATAGTTAAAAAGCCACCTAGAGTAGGGAAAAGCCACCTCTGCACATTTAAGAACCACATTAAAGAAATCCACAGCTGCCTAGGAACTAGGGAAAAATGTGCAACCTAAAAGTTAAATGTCGCCTAGGAAACTCTATAATTTTAAGGCCACCTAGGAAAATTAAAAACCCGTGTAGGAATTTAAAAAGGCCGCCTGTTAAGCAAAGTGCCGCCTTTGATGAGTAAAGTGCCGCGTGTAAGATATTTAACGCCTCGGGGCTTAAAAAGCCACGTACACTTATTCAAGTGCCGCCTACCATAAAGTTTGAAAAACTGAGGCTAAAATAGAGGAATTGCCTTTGATCGATCGTCCAGATAACTCAATTAAATTTGAAGCTATAAAAATGTATGTCCATAATGTCACTTAGTGTTTAGGATATTAGAAAAATTATATTGATGAATTTTTGATTTGCCAATCAGATTGATTAAAATAATGCTGAATTGATCCCTTCTAAAGATCTAGAGGTTAGCAACAATAGGTTGATGTGCTCAAAATAGAGCAAGGATAGATTTAATGTGTTTGATTGACTTAGAATGATCCACCAATCGAAAGACTAATATGATTCACTTTGTTTCAAAATGTAGGAACATTACTATAAGTTGCGGGTACAGGGTGTTGTGTCTTGAATTTTTGATTTGGTTGATGAGCTCACACCTCCCGAGCAACAGACTATCGAGACATGTGGTCTTAGTTTCCTTTTTGATCTTCCTCGGTTTCAGCTGAAGCAAGGTCTTTTGATAGCTATGGTAGAGCAATGGCACTATGACCATAATACATTCCATCTACCCCTCAGTTAGATGACTATCACGTCTAAGGATGTATACATATTATTGAGGATCCTGACTCATGGAGAGCCTCATGTAGTTGATGCATGGATGTCAACCGAGTATAGAGAGTGGTTTTTATGACACAGATTCATTAGATTCACAGATTTGGCAGAGCCTATTCCTAATGTTGATGAGCTCTTTGTTGATGACAGAGATGATGATGATGATGGTGATAATGACACAAGACCTCAAAGATAGAGAGTTTAGAGGGAACGTAGGGCTCCTAGAGTACAGAGATCTATAGGACCTTAAATGTGGGGTGGTCATCTTAGGGGCCGAGGTGGTGGATTTAGGTAGCCTAGACAGAGACTAGTGCAGGCACAGGTACCTCTGTAGAGACAGGCTCCTAAAAGAGTTGGTGCAGAGTGGGCTAGGCAGAGACAAAGATGTGTCTAGGTGACTAGACAGGTTCCACTACAGGGATAGGCTCCGTAGAGACCTCCATCTCGATAGAGACAGGTTCCTCAGATTGATCCACAGAGTAGCATGACAGGTGATACCACAGGTTGTTAGAATAGTCCCAAAGGATAACTGAGATGGAGGGGGTGAATCAGTTATCAGTAACTTTAGTTCTTTTTACTTCTTTAACTTTAGAATACAATAAAGTAAATGCTTAATCAGATAACACAATACTCAACACACAATTTGATTACAGGGAAACCAAATGGTAAATACCTCGGTGGGAGTTAGCACCCACAATAAACTATACTTGTTTGTAGTAATCCCTGTTAGAAGATATTTCAACCCTATTAGGAGTTGTACATTACAATGCAATAATTATAGTGACCTGGTTAAGGGTTAGACCCTATTAGGAGTATTTTACAAATAACCCTATTAGGGGTGGTGGACTCACTGTCCAAAAGCTCACTACTTGATGGTGAAGGTTACAACCTTCTGTATAACAGATATGCACTATATCTAATGATGAACTATAGAGTAGACCTGCTGTCTTGATCAATTCCAGTGTATTGCAATCTTTCACTTCTTCTTCACATAGACTCTTTATGAATGAACCAAATCTGATAATCTTCTATGTACATCTTTCTTCTCTTTTTGTATCATTCACACTTAGCGTGTCACCTTTGACTTTCTATAAGTATCTTCCTCATAGTATGAGATCATGGGACCTGTAAGAAAACTCTTCATAACATCCTTGTCAGCTCTACTAAGCATGCAAGCATTATTACAACCGCGCAAATATAAACCAAATAGACGCGACGCTTCACTAAGTCGGCATCACCAATTCAACTCTAACTTTGCAATCTTCTTGAAACATGTTTGGCACCTTTGGATTAAAATCATCAACTCATAACTAATGATCAATATACACATACATATATAGAAGATAGGTGCAACTCAAGAAACACGTGATATACGTCGGCCCTAAACCATTACACTTCTAGAACTGTAAGGGCCCGTTTGGTGCATGGCATTAACTTATCCAGAATAGGCCTATTCCAGAATAAGGGCCTATTCTCGAATTAATTAATTCTAAAAATGAAAGCTGGAATAAGCTATTCTCTGTTTGGATC
>MU224564.1:3392817-3405933 GCA_018584345.1 Thuja plicata | reverse complement strand
AGAATAATTCTAGCTTTTTTTTAGAATTAACTAATGCAAGCATAAGCCCCAAAATGGGGATTAGTTTTTTAATTCTAGAATTCAAAAAATGCACCAAACAAAGAATTATTTAATTCGTGCATTATTGCCTGCCTATTCCAGGTTAATTCCAGGTGCCAAACGGGCCCTAACTGTCAATAACAGAATTACATAACTTCACTAAAACATCATATCTGGGTCTGCATGTATGAACATAACATAATAAACATGTCAACAACATGTATCTATCCATGCAAGTCTTCACATCATCATTCTGATAAGTAAATACATAATTACTACTGTGTATTATATGTTGTCATCAATGACAAACATACAATGAATCAACTGGTCAAAATCAAATCTCCAACAATCTCCCCCTTTGACATTGATCGCAACATATGATATCAAAAAAATCCTCTATTCATGGTGTCCTCTTTCTTTTACAATCTTCTCAATATCCTTATCAAATATTTCTCTAAACTGCTACAGTTCCTCTGTCTATGTTTTTTGTTCCATGTATATACTCCCCCAGAGTATATGCTCGGCCTTAGTACATACTCCTCCTTAATACATAATCCCCCTTACTATATACTCCCCCTTTGACATCAATGGAAAAGGGTGCCATAGATCTTCAGGTACAGGTACTACTCCAGAAGTAGAGTAGTCAACCATTCATTAGTCACTTAATGACTGATGTCTTTGCTACTTCTTCTAAACAGACTTAGGAGAGGGAATTACTCCCAACTTCTCCCTGAGATACTCAAAAGTATCCTTTGATAAGGGCTTTGTGAAAATATCTACCAACTGCTCTTTGGTGTTCACATAGTCCAATTTAACTTCTTTGTTTGCAACCTTTTCTCTTAAGAAGTGGTACTTGATCTCTATGTGTTTTGTCTTTGCGTGCATCACAAGATTCTTAGACATGTTGATAGTGCTAGTATTATCACAATGAATAAAAATAGGATAATAAAACTGAATGTCAAAGTCTTTAACCATCTACTTGATCCAAACCATGGTTGAACAATTCACTACCGCTGCAACATATTCAGCTTCTACTGTTGACTGAGAAATATAGTTCTGCTTCTTGCTTATCTAAGAAACCAACCTATTTCCAAGAAATATTGCTCCTCCTAAAGTGCTCTTCCTATCATCAATACAACCTTCCCAATCTACATCTGTATACACATGAAGTTGTACATTCTCTGATTTTGGATACCATAAACCATAGTCTAGTTCCCTTTAGATATTTGAATATCCTCTTGATTTCCATTAGGTGATTTTGCTTGGGTTCAGTTGTAAATCTTCCAACAATGCCAACTGCATTAGATATGTCAGGTCTAGATTGAGTTAGATAAATGAGTTTACCAATCATAGATTTGTACAATGTCTTATCAACTGCTGTGGAGTCATAATCTTTTGAAAGCTTGCTTCCTGTTATCATGGGAGTGTATACAGGCTTACAATCATCCATCTGAAAAGTCTTCAGTATTTCCTTCACATATTTAGACTGATTAATGAATATACCTTTATCTGTTTTCTTTACATTTATTCAAAAAAAGTATTTTATAGGCCCAATCATACTCATTTTAAATTCATTTTGCATTTCTTTTGCAAATTCTTTACTAAGCTTGTCATTACCCCCAAAGATAATGTCATCAACAAATATAGAAACTAACAATAATCCATCAGGTGTTTCTCTTGTGAATAGGTTATAATCTGCTACTCCTTTCTTGAATCCAATCTTGGTAAGATAACCATCAAGTCTCTCATACCAAGCTCTTGGGGCCTATTTAAGATCATAGAGTGCTTTCTTCATTCTATATACCATGTCTGGTTTATCTAAGAGATTAAATCCTTCAGGCTGTTCTATGTAAACTTCTTTATTTAAGTCACCATTCAAAAAGGCTGATTTTACATCCATCTGATAAACTTTAAAGTCTTTGAATGTTGCGTATTCCAAGAACAACTTAATGGCTTCCAGTTTGCTCACAGGGGCAAATGTATTAGTGTAGTCTATTCCTTCTCTTTGCACATATCCTTTACATACCAATCTTTCTTTTTTTCTTAGTACTGTACCATCTTCATTCATCTTGTTTCTAAATACCCACTTTGTTCCAATCACATTTTTGTCATTGGGTCTAGGGACCAATTCCCATGTGTCATTTTTATTATTTGATCTAATTCTTCTTTCATTGCATTCTTCCAATCAGAATCATTACAAGCATCTTCAACACTTAAAGGTTCAATATGTGAAATTAAACATACCTCTTCATCCATTGCTAGACCTTTTGCTTTAGATCTGGTCAAAACACTGCTGCTTTGATCTCCAATGACGTCATCTTTAGAGTGGTATCTAGATATGAATTTTAAAACTTTAGGTGTGTCTTCTTCTTCTATAATCTGTGATTCTTCTCTGCTTGATTCAAGGTCATTGCATGAGACATCAATGCAATCAAACATTTCTTCAATAAAAATATCTTTGTTGCTAGGTCTGGGTTCATCTTCAATCATAGGTGCAAATTCATAGTACCTCTCTTAAACCATAAACTTTTCATCAATCTTAACATGCGTGCTTTCAATTATCTTCTTTAATCTCAAATTGAAACATCTATATGCTTTTCTTTTAGTAGAATATCCAGGGAAAATACCTTCATCACTTCTAGCATCCAAATTACCAACACCATCATCTCTCTTGATGTAGCACTTGCTACCAAAGATTCTGAAATACTTTACTGTAGGTACATTGCAAAACCAAAGTTCATAGGATGTCTTATCTGTGCCTGGCCTCAATTGGGTTCTGTTGATAGTATATACTATTGTGTTCACTGCATCTCTCTAATAGGTGTGCGTAACTTTTCCTTCGATCATCATAGTGCATGCTATATCAAGTATGATCCCATTCCCTTTCTACAATCCCATTCTACTGAGGGGTTCTAGGTGCACTCAACTATCTTTTAATACCATATTCTTCATAATAATCATAAAACTGATCAGAGGTGAACTCTCCTCCTCTATCTAATCTTGGACATTTCAGTTTCAATATGGACTCATTATCAACTTTAGCTTTGAATATTTTGAACTTCTCAAAAGATTTAGACTTCTCCTTTAAGAATGCAACCCACATCATCCTAGAAAAATCATCAACAAACAAAATGAAATACCTTTCTCCATAGTATGATCTTGTTTGGGTAGGACCACACAAATCTGTATGTACTAGGTCCAATTTGTTCTTAGCTGAGTTTTTCTTTCTTCTGAAGGAAATCCTTACATGTTTACCCATAACACATTCCTTGCATACTGTGTCAATTGGTCTTGCAATACTTGGTAGGTCTCTAACTGCTTTGACATTACTGATCTTTAGTATGTTATCAAAATTGATATGACATAGTCTCTTGTGCCATAGTCAACTGTCATCTATCTTTGCAACAAAACAACTTACATCAGAGTTAAGCTGAAAAGCATTACTTTTTGTTTTGGAGCCTAATGCAATCATGTCTCCATCCTTGTTGTTATTGATGCACTTGTTGTCTTTGAACTCCAAATGATAACTTTTGTCAATTAGCTATCCAACACTCAGTAAATTATGATGTAATCCATCAACATATAGAACATCATCAGTCTTGTTCTTTCCATCCAAAGTGACAGAACCTCTGCCTATGATAGGTTTAGGAGTGTTATCTCCAAATCTAACCATACCACCTTTGTATTTGTCAAATGAAAAAATCTGTTTTTGTCACCTGTCATATGATGGGAGCATCCACTATTAATGATCCAATCAGTTCTCATATCTACTTTGGAAATTAGGGCTAGCTCTTGTTCTTCCTTTTCATTTGAAGTGTCCATTTCCTCAAGCAACCTTTCCATGTCTCTAAGGGAAATAAATCCAATTTCATCTTCTCCTAAATCTTCATCAGTTACACCTTGTTCAGCATGATAACATTCCTTCTTATATTTGATTTTGTAATGAGATCTGAACTTCTTGACTCTTGTGGGACACTTAAATGCAAAGTGACCAATCTTGTTACATGAAAAACATTTGAATGGAAGCTGACCTTCATATTTTCCTTTTCCTTTCTTTTCTCTTCTAGCAATCATAGCAATGATTTCTTCAAGTTCTTCATCAAATTCTTCTTTCTCATTATGAATGGAGATGTGTAAGGATTTCTTACCATGGACTAAGGCTTTGAAATTTGTTTCACTTTTAGGTTCAGTCTTCAATCTTGATATCTCAAATGCAGAGATTTTGTTGATCAAGGTCTCTCTCTTGAAGTCTTATGAGAATTGCATGGTTTCCTCTAGAATATTGATATTTTTTTCATAGTTTGATGTTAAAGTAGTTAGTAGCTTGTCCATTATAACTTCTTCTGATATTTCTCCACCATTGTTTCTGATTCCAGAGACTGCTTCATTTATCCTCTAATTGTAAGATCTAATGTTCTCTTAAGGTAACATCTCAAGACTATTGTATTTCTTCTTCCATGTCTTCCTGTGTGCATTCTTTTCTTGAATATATCCTTCAAACATATCTTCTAAATACTTCCATATGGTATATGCTTTGTCAATTTTCTTGATCTCAGAAAATTCACTGTCAGATAAGGCACTGATTAGGGCTTCTTTGGCAATTGCATTATTGGTAAATGTTTTCTTTTGTCTATTAGTAGCATCATCCTTTGCAAGGTCTTTTAGAGATGGAATTACAACTTCTTGTGTAGCAATTTCAAAGATCTCAAAGCCAACACACTGTAGATGTGTTATCATTTTGTTTTTCTAATCCAGATAATTTTCTCCATCAAACTTAGGGATTTCTTTTCTGAAGTAAGACATCTGATCTACCTTAAGCTGTTAGGCTTCTTCTCCAAGGCACTTGGCTCTGATACCAATTGTTAGAATAGTCTCAAAGGATAATTGAGAGGGGGGGAGTGAATCAGTTATCAGTAACTTCCGTTATTTTTACTTCTGTAACCTTAGAATACAACAAAGTAAATTCTTAATCAGATAACACAATACTCAACACACAATTTGATTACAGGGAAACCAAATGGTAAAAACCCCGGTGGGAATTTGCACCCACAATAAACTATACTTATTTGTAGTAATCCCTGTTAGAAGATATTTCAACCCTGTTAGGAGTTTTACATTACAATGCAATAAGTATAGAGACCTAGTTAAGGGTCGGACCCTGTTAGGCATCTTTTACAAATAACCCTATTAGGGGTGGTGGACTCACTATCCAAAAGCTCACTTCTTGATGGTGAAGGATACAACCTTTTGTATAATAGATATGAACTATATCTGATGATGAACTATAGAGTAGACCTGCTATCTTGATCATTTCCAGTGTATTGCAATCTTTCACTTCTTCTTTACATAGACTCTTGATGAATTAACCAACTCTGATAATCTGCTCTGTACATCTTTCTTCTCTTTTTGTATCATTCACACTTAGCATGTCACCTTTGACTTGCTATAAGTATCATCCTCATAGTATGAGATCATGGGACCTGTAAGAAAACTCTTCATAACATCCTTGTTGGCTCTACTAAGCACACAAGCATTATTACAACTGTGAAAGTATAAACCAAATAGACATGACACTTCACTAAGTCGGCCTCACCAATTTAACTCTAACTTTGCAATCTTCTTGAAACATATTTGGCACCTTTGGATTAATATCATCAACTCATAAATAATCATGAATATACAAATGCATATATAGAAGATAGGTGCAACTCAAGAAACACGTGATATACATCGGCACTAAACTGTTACACTTCCAGAACTGTAACTTCCAATAACAAAATTACATAACTTTATTGAAACATCATATCTGGGTCTGCGTGTATGAAGATAACATAATAAACATGTCAACAACATGTATCTATCCACGCAAGTCTTCACATAATCATTCTAATAAGTAAATATAGAATTACTACTATGTATTATATGTTGTCATCAATGACACACATACAATCAATCAACTACTCATAATCAAATCTCCAACATAGGTTCCATTAGCACCACAGGCACCTCAGGCCCCTCCAACATCATAGACACCTCCAGTTCCTCCTATTGTGGACAACTTAGTTTAGGATGTTTGAGGATTACAGGCAGGGATGACTGCAGTGACAGGTCGATTAGACCAGGTTACGACTATGTTGTAACAATTTTTGGCTACTTTAGCATAGTTACCTACCAGTGCTAGTACTAGTTAGGCACCATCTTCTACACACGATAGATCAAGTGACAGGGATCCAGATGGTGCAGGGGTTTCAAGTACTAGTATTGTGGGAGATGGGTCAGGTGCCCCTACTGGGTTATGAGATAGCGAGAGATCTATGATATCTGGATATTGTATTGATGTATCATTTGATTATTGATCAGGACTAGTGATATATGGATCATTTATTGATGTACCTTTTATGTACAGATTTGTGTTATAGACATTGATGACAGACATTTATCTATGATGGTCTTTGATTCTCCTTTTGATGATGTTATTATGAGATTTATTTTATGCATATCTACATGCTTCTATGATGCATTTATTTCTATTATGCTATGGATGCAATGTCTTAGAGTAGGACATAGATAAATGGATGCAAATGATGTTAATGCAACTTAATTCTATATGATTTTTTGATTTAATCATGATGTATGGATTATGCAATGCAATGATATGGCTACAATACTTAGTGCAATGATAAATGAATGAAACTATATTTTTTGGTTTTTGATGTATGTAATTCAATTTATGATGCAATTCTAAATGATTTGGATAAATGACTAATGATTAATGTTTCTTTTCTTTGCTTTTCACTTGATATGAATATATAATGAATAATCATTAATGCTTATGAATGCAAAAATAATAATCTCATATTGATGATTTGAAACCATTAAATTGATGAAGTGTTGTCAACATTAATTTCCCCCTTGAACTTGGAAAAATGCTAGAAATACAAGACATGTTAATCTAACATGAAGATGCAATGCAACTAATTATCCTTGAGGTTTGTGAAAGAAATGAAAATAGAGATACATTTTCATCATTGAGTGTTGTGGAACTAGGAGTCGATACAATCCTTATTGGTGCCACTACGACTATAAGAATATGAATATGACTTTCATCTCATTTGGTAACCCCTTCTGTGAAACCAAGTACAATCCTCACTAGTTGAATGACCAACTATGGGAGTATGAATACCAGTTTGATTAGATTCAATGTTGCAAGTGGTTGTTGGTATTAAGATATTAAAAATCTAAATAGCCAAGGTATCCTTTTGTGTGAATAAACAAAGTTTAATCCTCCTTCCTATATGAATGTCCTTGAAGGTTCTTTGATGACCATTTCGTTAGACTAATTCAAACAAGTCAAAAAGTTTTCCTGAAGACAGTCACACAGAAGCTTAAGAAAATATCATGTCTCCATCATCGCCAAGTTAGTCAAAAAATCATCGATTAGCTAAAAATAACATGACTCAAAAAAGGTCAATGAAAAACTCATAAAAAATTTCCAAGTGTTTGTGAAATGTATCAAGATTTTCAAATAAGAATTCTAGACAGTCTGATCATTTAGGGTTTGTCAAATTTTTAATCCTGATAAAATAAGTCAATGAAACTCAAGGATCAAGTTATGCGATCAAACTGTTTAGGGTTGAACAATGATATCCATCAAAGGTTCCAAAATATCTCTCCTTTGAATCTGAAAATCTGCTTTTGATGTGTAACCAAGATGTTGCACTATTGAATCTGTTTGGTACCAAAAATCCATGATGCGTGCCCCCAAGTGATAAATGTGATCAATGTGAAACTTAGGGTTACTGAACCTAGAATGTGACAAAATGCAGCTCTGAGACTTTATTAGGACTATGCACAAATGATGGATGCAATGAGGATATGGATAAATGAAATGATGAAATGAAATATGTACAAATGTGACTAGGAAAGACCTAAGGGACAAAAGGCACTTGTTTCCAGGTTTTCACCTTTTGGGACTATTGCTCTTTTTTCTTTCTTTTTTTGCTTCCAAGGTGCCTATTACTAGGTTTTCACCAAGACAACATTTTTTTCTTTTTTCATTTTTTTTAGAATTTTTTCATGCTCAATTTTCTCCTTTTTTCAATTTTATGCTTTTCCAATGTTTTTGGCTTTTAAACTTTCTGATTTTTTGTATTTTGATCTTTTCTCATTTTTTTTGTATTTTTTACTTTTTCAATGTACAAAGGTGATGTTGAATCATCTGATACTCTCAACTTTTACTCTTTCCTCTGATACTCTTTCTTCTGAATTAGGTGTGGAACCTCTTAAGATGAATGCTATTGATAGGTTCTTGCAATTCATCACCATCACAATTGGCCAATTTGTAGGTCCCCATTCCAAAAGAAGAAAAATGAAAAAAGGAACAAGCCAATTTTCTTCCCACTTTTCTTTCTTTTCTCTATCAACTTGATTTTTTGGATTTTCTCTCAATACTAGATCTCCCACTTGAAAGGTTCTTGGTTTAATATGCTTGTTATAGTTCCTTGAAATTTGATTCTGATACACTTTGAAATGATTATAGGATTGAGTTTGATGTTCCTCCAACATCTCCAATTGTTGAAGTCGGGTAACTCTATAATCCTCATCCTTGATTAATCCATGTAATGATACTCTTAGGGATGGTATTTCAACTTCTAAAGGTAGAACAACTTCGGCCCCATAAACCAATGAAAAAGGTGTAGCTCCTATCGGGATGCGAATACCAGTCCTATAGGCCCATAAAGTTGGATTGAATTGAAGATGCCAATCCTTTCCTAACTTGCCAACAGATCTCTTAAGGATTTTAAGGACGTTCTTGTTGGTAGCCTCCACTTGTCCATTACCTTGGGGATAGTAAATGGATGAAGAGTGATGTGTAATATGGAATGTGTCACAAAGTTCATCAACATCTTTGTTCTTAAACTATTTTCCATTATCCGTGATGATGGCATGAGGAATGCCATATCTGCAAATGATATGATTTAGGATGAACATGGAAATTTACTTCCCCGTTGTAGTTGTTAAAGGGATAGCCTCAACCCATTTAGTGAAGTGCTCTGTTGTCATGAGAATATACTTGTGTCCATTTGAAGAAGGTGGATAAATCATGCCAATCAAATCAAAGCCCCATTGATAAAATGGCCATGGTGTGACAAATGGGTGTAACTCTTGTGCTAGTGCATGGATCATGTCTCCAGGGTATTGACATTTTGCACAAACTTTGACAAACTGAAAAGCATCTCTTTCTAAGGTTTTCCAAAAGTACCCCATGCATAGGATTTTCTTAGCTAGGTTTAAACCATTTGAATGTGACCCAAAAATCCCCTCGTGGACATCTTTTAAAGATAATTTCTATTTATCTTCCTCTATACATCTAAGGAGCGTTTTGTCAAGACCTTTACGATACAATGTGTCAGAAAGGATGATATAATGAGCCACTTGTCTTATGAAATTTCTCTTTTGAGAATAGGTTTGGTCTATGTGTAAGGTTTGATCTTTTAGGTAGGCATAAATGGGTCCATACCATGGTTAGTCATGTCCATTTAGAAGGGCAATAATTTGGGTATTAGGTAGGGCAAATCCTGGTTTAACCAATTCTTCCACTAAGAACTCATACTTTTCATTTTGATTAGGCATTTGAAGCAAAGATGCCAAAGTAGCCATTGCATTCACTACCCTATTCTTGTCTCTTGGAATTTGTTCAAAATTAATCAAAGCAAAGTACTTCTCCCAATAATCTAGCAATCTTTTGTAAGATATCAATTTTTCATCCTTGGTATTATATTCATCATTAACTTGATTGATGACTAATTGAGAGTCCCCATAGACTTGTAATTATGTGATATTCCATTCCAATGCCATCTTGATACCTATTACCAAAGCTTCATACTCTGCTATGTTATTGGTGCAAGGGAACAATAACTTGTAAGATTTTGGGATTGTGTAACCTTGTGGTGTAATCAAAAGAATGCCTGCTCCACTACCATTTTGGGTATAAGATCCATCAAAGTATAAAAGTCCATGTCTTAGCTTCCACATTAACAATTTCAGAATTTGAAAAATCCACTTGAATAGGATGTGTAGATTCTTGAGGATATTCAGCCAATTGATCGGAAATAACTTGACCTTTGATTGCTTCCTATCAACATATTCAATGTCAAATTAACTAAGCACCATTACCCACTTTGCAATCCTTCCAGTTAAAGCTGTTTTGCTAAGTAAGTATTTTAATAGATCAATTTTGGCTATGAGCTTCACCTTATGCATTAATATATAATGTCTTAACTTTTGAGAGTCAAATACCACTACTAGGCAAGCCCTTTCCATGAATCTATAGTTTAATTCATATTTGATCAATGTTCTACTCAAGTAGTAGATAGCTCTTTCTTTTCCTTCATCATCTTCTTGTACCAATAAGACTCCTAAAGATTTTTTTGTTGCTGAAATATAGAGTAATAAAGGTTTTCCTTGAATAGGTGGCATCAAGATAGGTGTATTCATCAAATATGTTTTCAACAATGTGAAGGCATTATCACAGTCCTCATCCCATGTGAAGATGGTGTCTTTATGTAGCAATCTAGTGAAAGAATGGCATTTTTCTGCCAATTGAGAAATGAACCTCCTTATGGATTGAAGCCTTCCTTGAATTGGTCTCATTTAATATTCTTTGGAATTTCCATGTCCATTATTGCTTTTACCTTTTCAAGATCTACTTCAATGCCTTTTGCAGAAACAATGTACCCTAGGAGTTTTCCAAATTGTACCCCAAAAGCACATTTCTTTGGGTTGAGTCTCACTTTGAATTGTTCTAGAATTTTAAAAATATTTTAAAGTATGGAGAAATGATCTTTTATTTTATGTGACTTAGCTATAATTTCATCCACATAATATTCCATAAAGGTGTGCATCATGTTATGGAAAATGGTAGTCATTGCTCTTTGATAAGTGGCTCCGACATTTTTGAGACTGAATGGCATTACATTCCAACAAAAAATACCCCATGGGAATGTAAAGTTTGTCTTCTCTTGATCCTCAAGTGCAATGCAAATTTGATTATACCCACTAAATGCATCTATAAGTGAAAACATATAACGACCCGCAATGAGATCCACAATAGCATCAATGCTAGGCAGAAAGTCATCTTTTGGACAAGCAAGGTTTAAATCTCTGAAATCCATGTAAAATATTATGGTTTTATCATTATTGGTAACTGGTACAATGTTGGAGAGCCATTCAGCATATGAAATTACTCTTATAAATCCCACGTTGAGTAATTTTTCCAATTCTGCTTTGACTAAAAGGGCTACATGTGGATGTATTTTTCTCAACTTCTTCTTGATGGGCTTAACCTCGGGTTTCACATTTAAATGATGCATTATGAAACTTGGATCTAATGCGGGATGTCAGCATATTACCATGCAAATTTGATTTGTTTTTCTTGAAATAATTAAATGAATTCTTTTCTCTCCAAGGGACTCAAAGATGCTGCCAAGTGAATGAGTTTAGGATCTCCTTTGGTTCCATTGTTAACCTTTTCTATGGGTTCAATGAGTATAGATGATCTTTCATATTCATGAGATGGTAAGGTGTCCAACCTCTCTCCCTTAGGTGCCATAGTTGGTTTTTCACCTTCGGAAACATCCTTTATTTTTTACTTTTTTGGGGTCTAGCACTTCCACATGGTGGTTTTCACCACTAGACCTTCTCATTTTTTTGTATATTTTATTTTCATTTTTTGGATTAAGAGGTTGAACACCTGCCCCTATCATCATGTTTGGAGTTAATTCATTGATGGAAGAATTGGGTTCAACCGCATTGAGGTATAAGGCCATTGCATTGTCATTTGGGAAGTAGAGTAAGTCATTTTTTTTAGAAAGATCCCAATCAATAAGTTCGGGGTGCATTAAGGACAAAGATTCCTTGGATGGACTATCATTTGAAAGATTTAAGGACATGAATTCATTTAATGGTTCATACATTGTATCATCAAGGTCTATGACATGTGCCTCTTCAAGATGGTCCATGGAAGAAGGATCAAAATCCTGTTCATTAGAGTCATCTAAGATTTCCATGGGAAAGAAAGCATGTGGATTAAATACTAGGTTAGAATCTCCCACCCACAAAGGTAGCCAGGGTTCAAATACCCATTAAGTTTAAATAGGTACTTGTTCTACATTAGTTTGTTGAGGTTCACTTGATGTTTGAGTTGATTTCAAACTTTGAGTCACATGTTCTTAATTCTCAACTTTAGGAGGAGTTGTATAAGTGTGAATGGTATCAACCTCTATGTCATGACAAGATTCTTTGGATAAGGAATCCCAATCATAATCCCTAGAATCATCTTCACTTTTATAACCTACCATATGAATATGTGCATGAAAATCATGCATGGGACTTGAACTTTCTCCAAAACCTATGCCAGCTTTCTCTTCTTTTTCTCTCCAAACTGGTTCAATAGGTTCTAACAACCCTCTATGTTGAACCCCTAAGGGTCCTCTTCCCTTATACCCCATTTTCTTCATGATATCAAATCCTTTTCCATACTGATCAGTTTGGATGTTGATATGTTTCACCCTTTCATTGGGATTAGATGAATTATCATCCTCTTTATAAAGCCATTGTAATACCTCATTATCCTCTTTTTCCATTTCTTGTTTATCACATTCTCTCACAAAATGGGAATTGTATTTATGAGGTTGATGATCTTTGGATGGATTCCCATGTGTCCTTGGAGATGCAGGTAAATCAAATAGGGAAATAAAATATTCCCCTACCCCTTTTGAGTGAATTTTGCATTGTTTCTCAAATTGGTTCATCAGGTAACTCATCTTTTGATAATGATCTTTCTTAGTTTGTTCTCTTTCCTCCTTAGTGGGTTTCAAATTTTCCATTCTCAATGTTGAAGTCTGGACTAAATTATCATTTTAATTTTAACCCTCATAACTCATCTTTTATTTTCCCTTAGTTGATGTAGTTGAGTTAGTTTGAATAGGGTTAGAAGTTGATGTAACATTTGATGTTGGTTTTGAACTTTCCTCCTTGGGTTCTTCCATGGTAATATCAGGGATGACTCCTTCCCTA
>MU224564.1:3368873-3383386 GCA_018584345.1 Thuja plicata | reverse complement strand
GTCTTGAAATGACCTAGGACATTGTAGCCTTAATCGATAGTTCATTTCATGATTCAAGTTGTTTACAAAAATATCCATCTTCTCCTTTTTGGGTACACTTCGAGGGTATCTAGAAAATACCGCTCTCTGTCATTGTAGGAAAAGTAGGAATCCCTCTCCTTCTCTTTGTTTGGTGTTACATAAATTAAGCATTGTAACCTCATGTTTGATGTTATAGGAATAACGAGTTACAAACTTAGAGGCCAATTCTTCAAAGGTTCCAATGCAAGAAGGTAACTTTGAAAACCACTCCATTGCCATACCTCCCAAACTTCTAAGGAATAACCTCATTAGGTTAGTTGTGTCATGCATGAACTCTAGACTTAAGGTACAAAATTCCCTTAAGTGATCTTGAGGATCAGTTGTTCCTTCATATTTTTCATATTTAGGAAAAATAGCATTTGTTGGAAATGGAACCATGATTAAAGACTTATCAAATGGAAATGGACACAAAGCTTTGATAGAAAAGGGTTTAGGAACCCCACTTTGTTTTATCATGTCCAATTTCATATGGAAAAGTTGGAATTGCTTGTTCATGATGTTAATGGGATTAGCCTCAGCTTCTTCTTGTTTAAGTTTGTTGACATCATAATCATGTGGAAGTAAAAGAACCATTTGTGATAGGTTTAAAAGTACTTTTCCTTGTCTTTTTCCAACACTTTTTCCACAAGCTTCATGAAGATAGGATTTTGCATAGCTTCATTAACCTTTTCCTCAATGGCTTCTTCATCGTTAGGGTCAATGTTTCCCCATTGTTATTATTGTTCAACCCTTGATTGCTAGGGTCATTGTTTTCTCCTCCATTGGTATTTTTATTGGATCGTTGGTTGTTAGGATCAACATTTCCCCCTCCATTGTTGTTCATATCCATGTTTACATGGCTGATTTGATCAGGATCTATATGGCCAAATAGAAAGGACATTGTTGGTTATGTTTCCTTGATGGGTTCTTGTAAAGGTCTTAAAGAACTAAAATGATCGCCCAGAAAAGGACAATCTTTCCTTAGATAAGATCCATCTAATTGTAGGGTAGCCTTAATGTAATGAGATTGCGTAAAAGCCGATATTAACATAAATCAAATGAAGATTGTAGGATTTTATCTCACTTAAGTGATCAATCCATGGATGATTTTGCAAAATGTCCAAAAGGGTATCCAAAAATGGAATTTTCTTGTTTTCAAACCCTCAGTATATGTCCACTATTTACCCTTCTTTGTTTCTGGGTGGCTCTTGCCAGTGTGTAGACGGCCTTTAATTTTTGATACGTAGTTGTAACCACTTGAATTTGGTATGTTCCGACTATGGACCCTATTTTCCATAAGTGTGATCATACCCCCAATTATGTCATGACAATGTTACATTGGCATAATTAATTTGAAATCAAATTTAATGTCCTAGGTGATTTTTATCACTGAATTATATTAATTATTATAGCCATACAATTCAATTCAATTCAAACCAATTAAATCAGATCAAATTCAAACATGGCTATAGTATTTAATTATAAAGGAATTAAATAAAACCCTAAATCAATTATCCACTTGCAAATAACCCATTCCCCTAGCCTATTCAATTAAATTAAAATGGCTATATTCCCCTTAATTATTAAAAAGAAATAAAATGATTAAATAATTAATTCCTATATTTTAAATGAATTAAATAAGTTTAATTCATTTCATTTATATTCCCTTAAACCCCAACGTAACCTATCTCAACCATTTTGACCCTAGGTTCAAACCTATCCCAACCCATTCACCCTTGCTAACCTTCTTCTAATCCTAATCTAATTCTTACCCCCCTTACTAATGATATCACATTCCATTAAGGAAGTGATTAGGGACTCAACCCACTTGAGAAAGTTAAATTTCTCAAGAATGACTTCTCTAAGGACCAACTTGCCAAGTTGAGCCTTACACCCTCCCATGCCTCTTAAATCAATTTCATTAATGACCCCTTAATGGATATTCCCTCTTTCCCATCCCTCATTAATGCCCAAGTAATTAATGGCTCTTACACCTCATTAATGACCTTAGGGGCTCCATTAATGAACTTTGTCTCCCCTCTCTCTCTCTCTCCCATTCCTCTATAAATTGAAGGGATTTAGATCTCATAATAAGCCTCAAATTTTGAATAGTAATGTTGTTATGCCAAGATTTTGAAGCAATATCAAAGCATTGTTATTCTACCCATTGATTTCTAGCTTCATGCACACTCCATAGTTACTTTCTTACATGGTTATAATGCCCATTTTAGACTAATATGCATGCTTAAATTATTAAATAGTTTGGTTTAAACTTAAATCTTTCATTCTAGGTTGTTTATGTCACTGGTATTAGCATAATCTGAGGGCTATTATGTCATTTTCTACACTCATCTTAGTTAGAAAGAAATAGGTCAATGTTAGGGTTTTATATGTTCATTAACCCTTGTTTCTCACTAACAGAATGACTTATTTTAGTGTTGTGTCCTAGGTAACAGGTGCACAAATATACACACACATTTTTGGCACCCACCGTGGGGCTCGATTTCCAAATTGGCCTCATTTTGAACCTATTTTTCACTAATTTGCATGCACATGATTTTGTTATAGGGTCATTTTGGTCATTCTGGATTGCATCTGGGATACGCCCTCGCACCGCAGAAAAAGAGGCTCGAATCCATGATTTCCCAGATCATTTTCTATTTAGGCTCACATCTGGTAAGGAAATTCACATCTGGTTTTGAGTCAGTTTCTATCTTTCTGGATCACATCTAGTGCAAATTTTAGTGAACTTCATTTGCCTAACTCTAACATCTTGACAAGTTATGTTTTTGATATTTTGCAGCTTAACATTTATTTGCAGGTTGTTATTAAAGGTTTTTCATGGGAGTTGAAATAACGGATACTAACTCAGTTTTTTAGGTTGCCAACCCCCATCTTGACCTCTATTTACTTTCTTTCAACATTAAGATAGATTTTCCAATCTATCACTAAACTGACTAGAGGACTGTGCTCTTTTTCTTTTAAGGAAAATCAGAAACTCACACATCAGTTTATGGGTTGAATGGAATTTGGAATTAATTGACCAAGCAATCACATCATATAATTCTTTTGGATCAGTAAATGAACAATAGAAATCATTAAATCTTGAGGATCAAAGAACAAGTTCAACCGTATAATTCATTTTTGGGACACATAAATTGAACAAGAAAACTCACTAGAAATTGTGGCTAACTAAACAAGACAAATCTACTTTCAAGCATCTTATTTTCATAGGAACATCTAAATCAGGCACACCATTTCTTGAGGCAAAGAACCACTTTTCTTGACTCTATTTTGGGAGAAAATGGCTTAGATTAGGAGACTATGCTCTTCTTCTTTGGAAGAATCATAAACCCAGACATCCAAAGCTCGCCAATGCTTTGTATGTATATTTAATAGTAGAGGGCCTACCGGTTGAGGAAAAAATATCCTGGGAATGACCCAAGTGAGGATAGGTTTTACGCTAACCTTTACAACTCACTATAAATAGTTTCTTCCTTGTAGGCTAAAGCCTCAGAAGATGGAGCCGTATTTGTTCATGGAATTTTGACATCATTCCTTGAACATGCTTGGGTATATGTAGAGCAGAGCTGCTTGAATCTTTCTTTTGAGACTACATATATTCAGGTACTAATAGGGCTATGCACCTCAATTTTACCTTGTGCAATTCTCTGGGGGATGATTTTGAATGGATTGCCCAATAATCTACAACTTCAACTGAAAGAATTCCTGATTCACCCTCGAAAGGGTGATAATCTTTTTGCAAGGAAAAAAGTAATTGACCCAAGACACTCATCATATTGTGCCCTCACTTGCATTTGGAGTCAACTAATACAACATCATGACTGGAGCCATTGCGTGCTTGGTGATGGTTGTATTCTAATTAGCATTTGAGTGTGTACCTGAGTCAACAAGCAAAGATTTTCATCCTCCACCTAGAGAATAGGAAAAATATGAGTGTCTGTTTCACCCTCCTAACAATGGAAATCTATTTGACATGTCTAAAAAATCACTAAAAAGATAAACTCCTTCAAACAAGAAACAATATTCAAACCTTCAGATAGAAGTGTTTTTCACTCACTAGCAAGTCTCCAAACACGATCATAGATAATACAAACTGCACGAACTCCCAAAATGCAAATTTCAAAACTGGCAAAATCTAACAAAGGCATCATAAAATCACATCCTAAATACCCTGTATCACATCTGGTGTTTAGGATTGCATCCGGTATACTGCATCGCATTCGGTAAACACATAGTCACATATAGGATTTAGGCTTGCATTTGGTGTCATCAGAGGCTCGCATCTGGGAGATCGCATCTAGGATAGTGGGTACTTGCAGAGGTATTTCTTAGAAAGTCTTAGTTGATTAGAGTACCCTTTTGTCTCTCTAACTGGTTCCTTTTGTCTTTTATTGTCTCCCTGTTGAAGTTTGAAAACTCTTTCGAACATCTACCTTGTATGCTTAGTCAGTCTTTCACAATTGGTTCAATACGTGTGGTCTACCCGCTTTCTACCAACAACTTGGTTCCCATCTCACTATCAGGGCATTCTAACCCTTTGATGCTAGAATCATTTACGTCCACCAACAACAAATAGTTACTCTTACCTAGACACACCCACTTGAACGGTCTGAAACTCTCACTTGCACTATTGGGAAACATTGACCAAGTTGAGAAACAACTTAATGGTTAACACAAGATGCAACAAGTACACATCTAAAGGATCAAAAGTGCCTCCTCAAACACCACACTTTCAAGGAGAAACATCTCATAGTTCCCTACTCGATCTAGACTCCCCACAAATGGATAGAGACACTCGCAGATGGAGTGAGGCTTTTGAGGAATATAACCATGGAAAAAGGCCTGAAGATGCAGATGAGGAAGAGGAACCTAAGTTCAATTGTCCCTTATTTGTGTCCAGCAGTGAGAATGAAATCACTGAAGAAGAATATGAAAAACTCAAATAGAGCAAGAGATTCCATAGAATAATGGAAAAGATGCTTGACGAGGATAAAGAGAAATACTTCCTCCATCTAGCGTCCATAGGTGTCAAATTACCTAAGGATTATGATGTGGAAAAACTCAAATAAAAGGAGGTGCCAACTCCTATATCCATTCTCTTCAAGCAACTCACTTTGATGCAAATAGAACTCACAAACCTCAAACAAGAGAAAGAGAAACCCAAAATAATATACCCTTTAGACGCCATTTGTCTATTTCCTTTTGACAAGAGTATCACTATGGTCCTGTTTCCTCCCAATGTGGCAAGACCCAAGTATGAAAAATACACAGGAAAAACTAACCCACATGATCATGTGAGGGAATTTTGTGCTCTAAGCATAGAATACATTCATGAACCTACATACCTAATGTGACTATTTCCAAGAAGTCTAGGAGGTAATGCCATGGAGTGGTTCTCAAAGCTAAACCCTAAGGTCAAAAAATTTGAGGAGCTAATTCAATGATTTATTCAATATTACTCCTGTAACATACAATATGATGTGACCATGATGGAGCTATGTAATACCAAACAAAGAACTTGTGAATCATTTACACACTTCCTAAAAAGATGGAGGAAGATTTTTTCATGATATTCAAGGGCCATACTTGAATCAGAGAACATGGAGATCTTCATTAATAATCTAGTGCCTAAATTGAACTACGCATTACAAATGCAAGACTTAGCAAGCTTTGACACAATGATTAAAAATGCCCTTTGTATTCAGGAATTCATTGTCAAAATGGGGAGATCACCCTTCAAAATGAAAACAAAACTAACAACTCCAACTCCAACTCTAAATGGTGGAAGAAAAACGAGAATGTTGTTAATGATGGAGTAGTTGACGCCTCTAACATTAATCCTAAACCCGAGGTGTTCAATCTGACTAATAGCATGCAAGAAAGCAAGGATGCCAAGATCACAACCCCCATAACCAAAGCAAATAATGATAATAGCAAGGGTCAGATATGGACTTCAAAACCTCAAATAACATTCACTCATTTGGGAGAACCTCTTGATACCATTTTGAAAACACTATTAGATAACAAAGTTCTCACAATCCCTGATTCCAAACCATGGGAAGCAATGGTCAAACCCAGGTGGTGGGATGATAATTCCTATTGTGTCTTCCATAAAAACAAGGGATGCAAGACTAATAATTGACTTAAGCTTAAACATGTCATCGAAGTCCTCATTGAAGGAGGTAAGATCAAAGTAGACAGACACACTACTAATGAGGATCATACAACATTCAACAAACCCTTTCGTAACTAAAAAAAAGGA
This sequence comes from Thuja plicata, assembly GCA_018584345.1. NCBI lineage: Eukaryota > Viridiplantae > Streptophyta > Pinopsida > Cupressales > Cupressaceae > Thuja > Thuja plicata. The sequence continues at coordinate 3,377,040 of MU224564.1, read as the reverse complement.
GAAACATCTAAAGTGAAAGGTAATGAAGTCAACTACACCTATTCCAACAATGATAATGTGATCAATATGCTCAACATTAAGACTGAATCAATTAATGTGTTCACAATCAAAGGTGTCTCATTCCACTCAAATGTTGTAACACAGAGCCAAACACATGTCATGATCAAAGGACCTCCAAAACTAAAACCAACATCCAAGGCTCCTATTGTAACTATTCCTAAACCAGAAGAAAAACACATAGTTACTATTCCTGGAGCAAAGTATGACTTGATAGACCAATTGCTATGAACCTCAGCCAAAATTTCCAATTTTGAGTTGCTCAAAATATCCATAGTACATAGGGAAATCCTAGAGTAGGCTCTACATGCTGCTAACGTCCTGAAGGATATCAATATAGACAAATTCCAAGTGATGGTAAATCACATCTGCCCACCACATTACCTCTCCTATCTGAAGATGATGATGAGTCATTCACACATCCACATAATCAACCCCTCCATATTGAATTCCTTATTCATAAATCTCATTTTAGACATGTGTTGATAGATGGAGGTGCATGATTGAATATCTATACACTTGATCTAATCAAGAGACTAGGTCTCTCAGAACAAACAACTGACTCTAGAAGCAAGATAACCATCAAAGCTTATGATGAGGAAGAAAGATCCTCCAGAGGTCTCATTGTTCTACCTATCAGAGTCAGCCCAATTGAGAGGAATATCACATGTTAGGTACCGGACCTACCCTTAGCCTACAATATCCTATTAGGGAAACCATGGATTCATGAAATGCAAGTTGTGCCATCTACTTACCACCAGTGCATAAAGTTCTCACATAATGGGGTGGAAGTGACGATTCTTGCAGATGCTAACTACACTTGTAAAAATATTAAAGCAGGTAGCATGATCTCGCATAACAAGGAGGCTATGGATACAATTGCTCCTAAAACTACCAAGGACATGGTTATGAAGAGTTTTGGTAAAACCTTAAAACTTGAAGAAATAGGTATGGGAGATTACAAGCTAGACCTGACTCTCTCACTGATGGAACTTTCGGTATCACCAAAAAGCTATGGAAAACCTTCCTTGACATTAACACCTACAGCATCCAAAGAGCCAAAAGTACAAAAAGAAAGTGGCATGATAAAGGCATCCACATCTTCTTTAGATAACACAGAAGAATATACAGTCTTGGGCTGGCTTTACAAAGGAGAACTGGTGGAATCTGAGGTCAAACATGTAAAGATATCCCTAGAACAGTATAGCAAGGGATATGATTTCCTCAAACAAATGAGATACAAGGGAAATGGACCTCTAAATGACATAGGATGAGGGCTTATTGAACCTATACCCATGGAGCTCCAGAATACCAGAGACAAAACAGGACTAGGTTTTAATACTAAAATTGATAAACCCGCTTCAAAAGGGAGTCCACACTCAGACAAAGGAAGTGATGAAACAGACAAACTAGAGGAGTGGTCCTACGAAATATTATTACAAGTTAGCACAGAGGATCCTAACTATCAAGGAGAACACTATGTACCTAGCTTTGTGGTACTAGAGGATCTTCACACCCCCTTGTTCACACAACCTCCCATTCAAGAGGTAGGAGACACCATAACAGCTGGTCTAGAGATATCATTAATAGCAATGATTACTCAAGAGCCACCCTGACAATAGGATTTACATCCTAACTAGGAGAAATTGGTCACAATTTCACATATCCTTGATCTTCCCTACATTGATCCACAGGTAGCCAATCAGGTCCATCAAATAACCATTGCTAAATACTTGAACAGATCTGATGATGAGGTCACTGACTCTCATGATTATGAATGGGAAGAGCTATCTTTTTCCACTGAAGATATTTGAATATATACAATTCACCTGTTTGTGGCACCCTCAGCTCCTCATAAATAGTCTAACACTACTCCCAACAACACTGATAATCCTAAAGAAGAAGAAGAGTTCCTTCCCCCGATCATTGATGAGGAAACTGGTGATTACATAAGTCTAGAAGAACTTCATAGGCTACAAGAAATAAGCCTCCTTTTACGGAGAGATGATGATGATATTTCTACTGATGATTCACTAGAGTTTGGTCTGCATATAACTAACAATGACCCTTTTAATGATGATCTTACTCTTATTGATTTAAACATTGAAGAAATTAACTTAACACACCATGTCATGTGAGTTAATGGTGTTGATGCTAGCACGATGTTGTCCTTCCTAGAGACTAACTCCCTAACATCGGTACTTCCAAACCTAATTGATTGGACTGAAATAGATCCTACTCTTATCCTTGAATTTCCTAATGACCAAACCCTAGCTTGTTATCTCAATGCCTGTGAACAGTACCCTTCTTCCACCAATACAAGGAGTGAGAACATGTCATAGGAGGATATCAGGTTTCTCAGTCAAAAACTAAAAACTAAAAAGAAAAAGAGGATAGATGGTGAAAACCACTTTGTGGCAGTATCAGATCCCAAAATAGTAAAGAAAAAAGACGTATCCAATGGTGAAAACCTCTTAGAGGCACCAAAGGATGAGACTATTGATATCCTCCCTGAACACTTTCAGGAAAGATCTTCAGTACTGATCAAACCAACAAAGCTAGTAAATTTGGGCACTATTGAAAATCCTCAAATAATCCACCTTGCACAATCTTTATCAGAAGAGGAGAAGGAACAGTTCACAGAGCTCCTAAAAGAGAAGAAGATCAACTTTGTATGGTCTTATACCGATATGCTTGGGCTAGATCCTAACCTAATCATGCACCACTTATCTTTAGCTCCCGGGATCAAGCCCATGAAACAAAAACTTAGAAAGATGCATCCTCATGTTGCATTATTAGTAAAAGCAGAACTAGAGAATTTTTTGAAGGTTGGATTTATCAGAGTCAATTCCTATGCAGGATGGATCTCCAATGTGGTCCTTGTCTCTAAATCTGATAAATCTATCAGGATCTGCACTAACTTCAGAAACTTGAACAAAGCATGTCCAAAAGATTACTTCCCTCTACCTAACATTGACATGATCATAGACCTCATAGCAGGCTTCCAAATGTATTCATTAATGGATGGTTTTTCGGGCTATAATCAAATCAAAATTTTCCTAGAGGATCAAGAGAAAACTGCATTTACATGCGCATGGGGCACCTTTTGCTGGAACATCATGCCATTTGGGTTAAAGAATGTCAGTGCAACATATCAAGGAGCCATGAAAACTATATTCCATGACATGATGCATAAGAACATGGAGGACTATGTGGATGACACATTAGCTAAATCCAAAAGAAATAGGTACTCACATTGCTGACTTAAGAAACATATTGGATCATATGGAATAGTTCCAACTTAGGCTCAACCCAAAGAAATGTGCCTTTGGGGTCCAATTAGGGAAGCTCCTAAGATTCATTGTTTCAGTGAAAGGAATTTAAGTAGACCCCGCTAAGGTTAAGGCTATACTAGAGATGGCTCCTCCACGGAACATTAGTCAAATGAGGACACTACAAGGAAGACTACAGTCCATCAGGAGATTCATGTCCCAACATGCAGATAGGGCACAACCCTTTAGTAAATTACTACATAAAGGTGTTACCTTCAAATGAGATGAACACTATGAAACAAAATTTAGAGAATTGAAAGGATACCTGGCTACCCCTCCTATTCTTATGGCACCTATTCATGGAAAGCCCTTACTCCTATACATTACAACTATAGCTACATCCCTAGGAGTCTTATTAGCTCAAAAAGATGAAACAAAGAAAGAAAGAGCTATCTACTACATTAGTAGAACACTGGTCACCTATGAGCTAAATTATAGCATTATTGAAAAAGCATGCTTAGCAGTCATCTTCGCATCAAAAAATTGAGGCACTACATGCTCTCTCATATAGTAAAGCTCATTGCTAAGATTGATCCTCTTAGCTCTAATTGCCTTTTGAGAAGAACAACATTAACAAGATGTTTGGAAAAATGGGTCCTTATTCTAAGTGAGTTTGACATTGAATATGTAGAATGAAGAGTAATCAAAGGACAGGTGCTTGCAAATCAATTGGCTGACTCACCACTCCAGGATGATGAACCTTTAACGATTGAATTCCCTGATGAAACAATCATGCATCTAACTAAATATCCATGGAAGATGTACTTTGACGGTTCATTCACTAAACAAGGCTCTGGAGTAGGGGTCCTATTCATAACTCCTCAAGGTTACAAGATTCCCAAGTCTTACAAATTAATGTTTCCATGCTCCAACAATATTTCAGAATATGAAGCATTGGTAAATGGTCTTAAGCTAGCTATGGAGTGGAAGATTGTAGAGTTACACGTATATGGTGACTCCAAACTAATTATCAATCAGGTAAATGGGGAGTACCAAATGAAAGATGAGAAGTTGATGCCTTACAAGCAACTATTTGATGACCTGAAGAATTATTTTGTATTCATCATATTCCAACAGATACCAAGATCAGAGAACAAAGCTGTAGATGCTATGGCTACCTTGGCATCCATGTTACAACTGGAGGAACATCAAATCCACTATGACTTCTTGGTGGATGAGTTATCTTATCCTGCCTTTGATACCCCTAAATACCAAGTAATCTACACTTTGAATGCCCAAGACCAATCTCGGTATGCCAATATCATTGCTTACCTTTCTAACAAAACCATCCCTAACAATCTATCTAGAAATGAGAAAAGATCCCTGATTAGGATAGCATCACATTACGTCCTCATAAATAACAACCTATATCGATGAGGTCTCAATGGTACACTTCTTAGGTGTTTAGAACTTGAAGAGTCCAATCTTGCATTAAAAGAAGTCCACAAATGTGTATGTGGATCACACTCAAACGAATTTTCATTAGAAAAGAAACTACTCAAGGTAGGCTATTATTGGCCTACCATGGAAAAAGATGCTATTCAATTTTCAAAAACCTGTCATAAATGCTAGACACATGGAAATCTTATCCATGCTCCTACCAGAGAACGTATAACTTTCATAACACATTGGCCATTCCAGCAATAGGCCTTTGACTTGGCTAGACAAATATATCCCAACTATTCAAATGGATTCAAGTTCATCATTACGACCACTGAGTATTTCACAAAGTGGGTTGAGGTCATGCTGCTAATCAAAGCCACTAGAAAACAGGTGGATATGTTTATTCTGAACTACATTATTTGTAGATACGAGATACCCTCTTCAATTGTAATAGACAATGGGGGCCAATTTAAAAATCAAGACATTGATGAACTATGTGAATAGTTCCATATCACTCAACATTGCTCCTTAATTTATTACCCTCAAGGTAATGGACAGGCTGAAGCATCTAACAAAAATATTCTCAAGATTCTACATAGAACTGTAAGTAAGTCTGGTAGAGACTGGCATCTACAACTGAATCTGGCACTATGGGCCTATAAAACAAGCATAAGAACACCAACTAGAGCCACACCATTTTCTCTAGTCTATGGCGCTGAAGCAGTAGTACTTATTGAGGTTGAAATCCCATCTTTGCGGATATCTTTACAAGGTCTAGTTACTAATGAGCAGTACCGCATAGATAGGGTGAATTCTCTAGACCTTCTAGATGAGTGCAAACAATAGGTGTTTGACCATCTAAAGGTATACCAAGCACGTATTTCCAAAGGCTACAAAAAGAAGGTCAAACCATGAAAATTTGAAGTGGGATATCTCGTCCTAAAAGAGAATCCTAAAAAATATCCTAATAGAGAGAAGAAAGGAAAATTTGAACCTAATTGGTTGGGACCTTATGTTATCACTACTACATTTGGGACTAGAGCTTATCAACTAGCTACACCTAAAGGAGATGTTGTTTAGGATCCTATCAACACTCTACATTTGAAGTAGTTCTACGCTTGATGTATGGCTAGCAGAGCCTATACAACAAAACATTTTTACAAAATACCAAAAACATTCAGAAAATTAATCCTGAAGAAATCCAAAAATAGTGGAAAAATATCGTATAGAAAAGGTATCCTTGGTAAAAACCTGGCAAATAGGTGGCTTGATACTACAAAAACATTCAAAAAAGCAAAATTAGCAAAAAAATTAAAAAAGAGAAAAGTGCCTTAATGAGCACCTGGTAAAACAGGCATCTTGGTAGCAAAAAGAAAGAAAATATCTTGCCAAGTGGTGAAAACCTAGCAATCAGGCATCACTTGTGTTCTGGGCTCCATATATCAATGCACTAATTATACTAAGCCTTCATAATTATACTTGTGCTCAAATGCTAACTTCATTTCCTAAATGGCTATCTTATCCTCGCTTGGGATTTGTCTGCATTTACATCTTAGGAATAAGTCATTCTACACTGGGGGAATCTTTGCTAGCATTGTAGGTTGTGGTTGTTAGGTTGTGCTAGGATGGTTTTCCTAGCAAACACAATGTTTCTTGATACATGCAAAATGATGCCACTTTTCAAAAAAAGGGTGTCTTTCCAAAACATCACATATATAGACAAGACATTTACATTAGTGGAGTTCCTACAAGGCTATATTGGATCGCAAACATGAACAGATTATCATATCAATGCACAGACATGGAACACCACATTTCTTATTCTAATTTTCTGATTGATGAATCTTTATTGTGGTTGACATATAGATGAACAAGTACTACTTAAACACACAGTTTGATATTGGTTTGATTATGATTCTTTCATGTCCTAATGATGTTTTCAACTAGGGGCATCTAAGTAATTATAAATTTCATTTACTTTATTCACAATTAATGATTTTTTATGTCTTCTTAGTTACTGTTGACCAAGTTTCCCCATTCTTGCAATTTGGCCTCTTCTGTGTTTCCCGCCCAAAATGGCTCAGCCCTTTTCAAATCTTGCCTTATGTCAAATCGCATTTTAACTTTTTGCTCAGGTTTTAAGTTGCGCGACTGCACGATGAGCTGCCAATCGCGGTCGTCGCTCAGTCGCCACCTATTCTTACATCAGTCCATTTTCTCCCCGACTGAGCGACAAGTCAAAAGTTAATGCATCGCGCAATCGCGATCTATTTTCGCTATGGTCTGTTCCATCTGCGAGTGCGCAATGAGTTGTATTTGATGTGGTCGCGTAGTCGTGATCAATTTAGGTCAGTTCGTTCTTGCCTTGCGACTGAGCAGGTCAAGTATTTCATGCCTTGTCACACAGTCGCGATGTCTATGTCATGTCGGGTCCCTAGCTCGCGAGTGCACGACGAGCTTAACGGGAGATGTGGTTGCGCACTCGCTAATCGAAAACAAGAAAGAAAAAGAAGCCCTTGACTGCGTCATGAGCAAGAACAGGGCCTCATCGCTCAGTCGCTAAGAAATACACATGAAGGAGGAATTGGTCGCGACTGCACGATCAAGGAAAGAAAGTGCTCGTCGCGCAGTCGCCGAGTAGAAGACTGGAAAAGATAGTTGAGCGCGAGTGCGCGATGAGTAAAAATAGGATGTGGTCGCTCACTCACTGAAGATAAAGGGCAAAGGCAAAATAGGTGGCAACTGTGTGACCGAGCAGAAGGAGATGTTGTCGCTCAGTCGCCAATGGATAAAGGTGAGCAGATGTAGCTCGCGACTGCGCGATTGAGGAAAAGAAGAGCTCGTTGCGCACTCGCTGTTAAAATGAATGACAGAGTAATTTCTGGGTGACTGTGTGACCGAAAGAAAAGTAAGAGGTATCGCTCAGTTGCCAAGCAAAAGATAAAAGAAAAGCATGGCTCGCGAGTGAGCGATTAAGCAAAAGTGATTCCTCATCGCTCACTCGCTGAGCGAGGAAGATAAAGAAGAAACAGTGTGTGACTGTGCGACCAAGTAAGGAAAGATGATGTTGTGCAGCCACTGAGGAATAAGGACAAGTCAAAAGCAGCTCGCGACTGAGTGATTAACAAAGGAAGTGATGCTCATCGCTCAGTCACTGAAAGGGAAATGTTAAGAGGATGTAGCTCGCGAGTTTGCGACTAAAGGAAGAAAGAGCTCGTCGCGCACTCGCGCATAAAGAAAAAAAGACTTTCAGAGGCTGCGAGTAAGTGACAAAGGCAGAGATGATTTGTTCTTTTTGCAGGGATTTCCAGGGGAAGATCAGATTGTCTTAAGGACAGAAAGCTGAGATATTTTCTCATCTCTAAGAATCAGATATTTCATAGATAGAGGATCAG
>MU224564.1:3320967-3354828 GCA_018584345.1 Thuja plicata | reverse complement strand
ATCTAATTCTAACCCCCTTCCTAATGATGTCACATTCCATTAAGGAAGTGATTAGGGACTCAACCCACTTGAGAAAGTCAACTTTCTCAAGCATGACTTCTCTAAGGACCAACTTGCCAAGTTGAGTTGAGCCTTACACCCTCCCATGCCTCTTAAATGAATTTCATTAATGAAACCTTAATGGATATTCCCTCTTGCCCATCCCTCATTAATGCCCAAGGCATTAATGGCTTTTAAACCTTATTAATGACCTTAGGGGTTTCATTAATGAGCCTTCTCTCTCTCTCTCTCTCTCTCTCTCTAAATTGAAGGGATTTAGAGCTCATAATAAGCCTCAAATTTCAAATAGCAGTGTTGTTATGCCAAGATTTGGAAGGAATCTCAAAGCATTGTTATGCTACCCATTCCTTTAAACTTAAATCTTTCATGCTAGGTTGTTTATGTCACTGGTATTAGCATAATCTGAGGGTTGTTATGTTATTTTCTACACTCATCCTAGTTAGAAAGTAATAGGTCAAAGTTAGGGTTCTATATGCTCATTAACCCTTGTTTCTCACTAAAAGAATGACTTATTGAAGTGTTGTGTCGTAGGTAATAGGTGCACAAATATACACACATAGCGGCCACTAGAATTCTTGTATGCGACACTCTGCAGTTTGCAGGTGGTGTTTGCCTGTTGATAGGCAGTTTTACAATTTTGACACATGACACTTTCCAGTGGCTTACATGGCTGTTTACTATTTACAAGCAGCATTTTAAAAGTTACAGGCAGCCCAAGATTGTTTGTAAGTGGCTCTGAATTGTTGGTACATGACTCTTTGCTGATCAAAGTTAAAATTGTCAATTTTTCTTTTGTTATTTTTTGGATTTAAAATTTTAAAAGTTTTGATCAGACTTTTCAAAAAAGAATCTTGCATGAAAAAAGAGTACAAGCCCAACACACACATCAAAATTGTACCATATCCATAAAACAACACTAAAGTGTATGTTCTCGGATGTTTTTACGGGTATACACAAGAATTTTTTCCAAACAATCTACCTTAGATTCAAACAATTTTGGCTTTTAACAATGGCTCTAAAAAGGTAGGTTTTCTATTAAACAAGATTTTAATTCACCTCCATTCTAAATCTTGCCAAGTTCCTTTACCCCCTTACAGGCTTCCCATAGACATGAAAGTATGATTTTGCACAGTCTCGAAGGACTACTCGAGGAAATGAGGATGAATTGCACAAGGTTTAGTCACTTTCCGATTAAGGTGAAGTGCATTTTTTTTTATAGTGGGTCAGATGATATCATGAAAAAAGTGATTGTCTCCCACTTTGGGTCATTCCCTCTCACCGTCCTTCTAAGGAAAATCTCAGGAGGCAGGCCCTCTAAAGCTCTATTTTATCTAGCATGTATATAGAAAGAAAAAATTGAACTTAGTCAAACAAGTTTGGTAATTTGATTCACTCAAAGAGTGAAGAGAATATCCCTATTGTCTTCCTTTGTTCCAAACACCTCAAGAAATATTTATTCTTTTTTAACCCCTTGACGAGGAGGTTCTTAAAATTGAAATGTGTGGTTCAATTACTTATCCTTTTCTTTGCACTAAATTGACTTTGCATGTTTGGCTTTTTGATTCACTTCAAAAAGTGAAGAGCATATGCCTAATGCTTGTTCAATTTAGACAATTAGATGAATTTCCCTAATTATGCTAGATTTAAATGAATGCCACAATTTAATCAATGCAAGCTTGATAAGATAAGTACCTCATTTTTGAAGCTAGCAAAGGCTAGGTGCATTTTTGATTAATTTTGTTTATTTCAACTAACCTAGTGGTGATCGTTCCCACTCCGGATCCTCCAACAAGTTAGTCAACACAATTGAAACAAACTGAAGAAAAACTTGGAAATTAAATTGGCAATTTCCCTCCTAAAAGCTCCTTTAATCAAATTTTGTCAAATCAAAGCTTAAAGAACTAAGAATGAAAATCAATCAAAGAGTAGGAAATTTTTCTCTATAAGAAAAAAACACTTTTATATAGTGATCATAAAGTTTCTCTTCTTCCTTTAAGTTATTTAAAAGATTAGATGCATGTATTTGCTTATCATGTTTAGTTTTAATCCTTACCTATTTGCTAGGCCTTGTGACTTGCTTCTTTGGTTTCTACACTTTCGGATGATTTTTCATTTGTAGCAATGAAAAACACAGAGGATTATAAGAGTGAGAAAATCATCAAAAATTTGTTTAAAGAAAAAAGATCTACGCAGCATTTAACACCTAATATGTGGCTTTTAACTGTTACTAAGCGTAAATAAAAACTTTGAAAGTGGCTTTTAAATCTTAATAGACGGCTCTGGAAATTCCACAAGCGGCCAAATAAAAACCACAGGTGGTATAGAACGTGCAAAGCGTGGTCAACCATTGCTAGTACATGGATCTTGGAAGTTCATAGGTGGTCTTTAGTGTCTGACAAGTGGTGCTTTACAGATCCAGGTGGCACACTTTATCTCATAGGTGGCCTAAGAATGAAATAAAAAGAAGAAAGAAACTCTGTATGCGGTGCTTTATTTCTCATAGGCACTCTGAATGCTTCGTAGGCATCTCTTCTCCTATTTTCTTGCAAAATAAAAAGAAAAATGATACAAAACACACAAAATTTTAAGATAAAAACATTAGAAATGAGGCCTAAAGTCCCACGGTGGGTACCATTTGTGGGTGTGAGATTACACCTTCATGAAATTAGGATCAATAACAACAAATCTATGGAAAGAAAATACAATTTAATCTAAGAATTGAAGTTAAATCCATGACATCTCATGGTTCTCTATCTAAGCTTTGTTAAGAGAGCTCTTAGCCTTAATCTTTCTCAAGGGCAATCCTAGAATGAGAAAAATTAATAAGCATGCTCTGATATAGCTCAAATACTCAAAGATGTGTGTGCTTTCCATTCAATGCTCATGATTCATGCTATGAAATCAACAAATGCTTCTCAAATGATGCTCAAAATGCTATGCAAATGCTGAAATACTATCAAATGCTCTCAAATGCTCTCCAAATGCCTATAATAAGGATGCTTTTCTCTTGAATTTCTTGGATCTCATATACAAAGAAAATGGCTTGTATTTATAGAAATTTTCCAAGGGTAGGGGGTAGAGTGAATTGATCATGGTCAAGCCTTGGTTGAGTAAAAAGCTTTGAGGTGATTTCAAATGGAGGGAAATTTAAATTGTTGTCCTCAAAGGGTGGGACAAGAAGACAAGATTCTCAACTCTCATTGGTTGATCAATTTGAGTTGAAAAAATTTAGGAATTATTTAATTCAATCATTTAATTAATTTAGCCATGTAAGGGTGAATGGATTGGATTTGATTTTTGATTTAAACTATACAATTAATTGATTAAAATCAATTGCATAATTTGAATGATCCCTTTTAGGCTTGAATTTAATTATTTGATTTCATGATTATTTAATCCTTTGATTTAATTTGATTTTTGTCCACTTTGCTTGATAAATGTCCATTTAATTTTATTTTGATCCATTTTAATGTATTTTGATGAGATTTGGGGCAATTGGCTGAGATTTATAAATTTGATGTTTAAGATACACCTGGTCAAATTTAGGTGTGTACAGGTATATTGGTGGAAAAATAGTTTTTTCCTTCTCCTCAGCAGGTTTTTACTCAGTACGTAGTTTTCTACATAATATAAATCATATGCACGGGAGACACTGAAATCCAATATATATGAGGAAATTGATGAATAGATTCAAAGGTGAGTCTTCACAGGTGAAATAGTAGCATCTAGACTTGAAAGGATTCAAAATTTACTTCTTGGTGGAAAATCAGTTCTGAGTTTCTCCTTGGTGGAAAATAGACTCTCAAGGGTATTTTCTGCCAAAATAATTTAAGTAACAAAAATAAAAAAAAGGTGACCTTTAGAAACATTGGTAAGGTGCCTCAGGATATATCTAGGGTTATCAGTTTCAATTGGGTTAGTAAAATGTGAATCTATGGCCCTTGGTGGAAAATTGATTTTCATCCTTCTCCTAGGTGGATTTTCACCTGTAGAGTGCATTTTTCATAGATGACAAGTTAAAGAATATCAGTAGTTGGTGGAAGTCAAAAATAGATGATTTGAAGTTGAAATGACTATTGCACTCAAGAAGAATCTCTACAGGTAAAATAAATGATCAAATGATGAAGGATTTAAAGTAAGAAGTCTTCCCGGCGGAAAATCAAAATTTAACTTCTCCTCGGCAGACTTTGACCCATGAAGGTAATTTTCTGCAAAATGACATAAGTAAAGTAACAGGTCATGGATTTTTTTAAAATATGTTGGTAAACCTTTACAAAGGAAATTGAAACCATTTGACTCTAATATTTAATGGAAAATCTAAGATAAAGGTTTATTGGCGGAAAAGCGGAAAATAACTTCTCCATTACTCCAACAGGCGGGTTTTGAATTGCAAGGTGCATTTTCCACCAAATCATTATACACAAGGTCTTTAAGGAAATTCAATCCCACATGTGAATTAAGGAATAAAAGAAAGATAATAAAGCTCTCACATGTCATTGCAGCATTGTAAAAAGGCTAAAATTGCCCTTGGCAGATTTCTGAGTAAGGAGTACTCTAAAAGCATTTCTCTGCCAAAGGAGAAGCAAAATAGTAATTTTTGCTGCTCCTAGAAAGTTTTCATTACACTTAACCAAAGTGAAAAGATATTTTCTAACAACCTTTAGAGGTGAGGTAATAAATTCAAATAAAGTCATTTTCTTCATAACAAACATTTTCATATGGATTAGTTTTTTTACTTGTGTGGTGCGAGAACTAGGAAATTAATGGTAAAAAGTCAGAAGTTTACAAAAATCAAAGAAGTGCAGTAAAAAAGAGTTACCATCTGCTTTTCAATTTGTCCTAATTAATTTCTGACTCTAGCTACTTCTTTCTTTCATACTACTGAGATAAAATTTTGGTTCTCGATTCAAGTTGATCTAAACATGGCCACCAGATTCATGGGATTCAACAGGTTGAATGGTATTACATATGAATGGAACAAAATCATAGAAACTTCTTTGAGGTTCTTCGACATGCAGACCTTCTAGAATAGATTGAACATAGAAAGGATACATCCCATTATGGAGAAGTATAAGGAGAGCGGGTTAGTTGATGTCGTTATCTTTCCTATTATAGTTCAATACAAAGAGCTCATCTGTGAATGCATAGCCTGTTAAAATCTGGATACCAAGCAAATCATTTTTCCCAATGATACATTGTTTCTCTCTATCGACCAAGACTCTGTCCAAAACTACCTTCATATTCTAGAGAAAGTTGAATACTCAGAGATGACCTACATCCAAGCGGTCACTGAGTATGCGGTAAATAAGATGACATGGAGGTAGGAGATGATGAAAATCTGGCTCCAAAATCCTAGGAGCACCAAGGGAAAATTTCCTAAGACACTTTATGGCATGGAATTGAAGCCATAAATTATAGACATCCTGGTATTACTCCACAGGATCAGGTGATTTGATGACTTTCCCTTGAAGCTACCAAGGTATCCTAATGACATGATTATGTTGGTTGAAGTAATGAGGCAAGAAATCCAAGTGAGCCTGATCTATGCAGATTCTAGAAAGAAAGGTTATGAGTTCCCTATGACCATTGGAGCCTACAACTGTGTATCTCGGTCTGATGCAAAGAATGTTTTGAGTGCATTCTCAAAAAAGTTTCAATTGGAGACATATGATTTCTTGAGACCCCAGTACAACCATGTAAACTATGCTAGGGATTACTCATAGATGGGTCACATAGTTTATCACACATATGACATAGAAGACTATTGTGCCAACTACAAGGATGATCTAGAAAGCAGAGAAATATTTTATGCAAGGTTAAGTGTTGAAAAAATAAAAAAGTTCAAAGTTAATATTGTAGTTGAAGCCATCGAAGATGATGGGAGGAATATGTATGATGATACATATAGAGAGAAGATTAAATCCCTCCCTATAATCTCTAAAACCATGCAAGGTCAAGCCATTGTTTATTTCCAAACCTTAATGGATGGAATCTACAAAAGAACAAAGAAATGGGCCCAATAGATGATGGGAAAAAGGAAGAAGTCAGACAAGAAACCTACTCCACAATAAACTCCCGCATAAGTGATAGTGAAGACTCCTATAGTAGCTTCAACAACTACCCCAACCGTGGCTAAGGGAATAGCTCAACCAGCAGACGAAGGTGATGAACCTCCTAAGAAGGTAGTGCCACTAGAAAAGACATGCAGAGATGACTCGATTCCTATCATTGGTTTGACGAAAGGAGTAGTTTATAAATATCCAATTAAGCCTATAGCTGAGCCCATTAAGACTGTTGAAAAAGAGCAACCAGCTCAAGCTAGCAGTTTGGATGTGCAGGGTGACACCCCGATTATTGTAGAGGTGGGTGAAGAAATTTATAGCACTTTGGCTACTCAATCAAATGAAGAGGATAAAAAGCAACTAGAGGTTACTCGGGCCACTAAGGTAGTCTCCTCTTCTCTAGCTCTAGTAAATCCATTCAAACCCAGATTGAAGTCTACTCCCCCAGTCATCAGGAATTTGTTTATAGATGAATTGTTCCTTGCGACCAAAATTACCAGTGCCAAGTCTTGGATCGAGAAAACCCTAGAACACAAAAGAAAGATGATTGAAGAAGGAGCTCCTAGCAAGGATACTCTTTTGTAGGCCTTACAACCTAGTAACACCATGAGCAAGGTGAAGAAAGAAAAGACAATGTCTACCTTAAGCCAAGATGCAGAAACTGGGCACTTCACCATGGAGGTAGAAAAACCTACAAATGAAGGCAGGTTTGAAGATTTGTCTGCTTCTGATTTTGAGCTACAATCATTTGATATGGGGTTAGCTCATCATGATACCAAGTTGGATCGGTAGAAATCAACTAATTTAGTAATTGAAGAGGATATTGAGGAGCTTAAGGCTGCTAAGGTGCGACTCAAAGTAGAAGTCAATGAATTGACTAAT
Organism: Thuja plicata; assembly: GCA_018584345.1. Taxonomy (NCBI): domain Eukaryota; kingdom Viridiplantae; phylum Streptophyta; class Pinopsida; order Cupressales; family Cupressaceae; genus Thuja; species Thuja plicata. The sequence continues at coordinate 3,347,824 of MU224564.1, read as the reverse complement.
TTTATTAGGAAATTGGTTACTCCAATTAAAAGCACTCCTAGCTCCCAAACCAATTTTGACCCCAATACTTCAGAGACTCAAGACATCATTTCCAAGTAGCAAGAAGAAAAACACTTTGGGAAAATTAGAAAAAGGTGGATCGAGAGAATCAAATATGAACGGCTTGTAGCTATTGAACATCTGGGTAATACTATCCTAAAGATAGAAAAAGAGAGAAACAATGTTTATAAGAACTTACAGACTCTCACATCAGAAAGGGTGAAGTGTGAAGAATGTAGTGTGATGCTGCACATGGTAGTCAAAATGAAATCTAAAGAGGTAATATAGGCAAAAATATTTTAGAAGGGAGATGAACCCTCAATTGAATGGCTTCAAAGCATGCAATTTCAAGCCAAGATGAAGGAGGGTTACATCAGAAAAAAGCCAAAATCAAAGAAGAACATGACAAATATTTCAGACTACTCAAAGGTCTTCACACAGACTCACAAAGAAGTGGCCAAGGAAAAAAACTAATCGGAGTGGTTAACATGCAAAAATATTTCTTTGATTATGTAGATAAGCTAGCAGAGAAATCTTCCTATCACCTGGATAAAGTACCAGATATCCAACAGTTGAGAGGGTGCATATGTAAAGCTATGGAGGAATTGAAAGATTAGGTATATGTGGTTAAAAAATTGGCCAAAGATCATTCTCGATGGCTCATCAGATATACTAATGTCCATATTAATAGATATGAGGAGCTTGTTCCAATAATCACAACTGCTACAACTTATAAGGAAAAATTAGATAAGGGGAAGGAAACAAAGACATAAATATATTCCCCCCCTTATACTAAATTTTGATAGACCTTGTAATCGATAAATGTTCACTTATCATTTATCATTTTTGGTTAGAGAGGCTGAACCGTTTCGGTTACATATTTTGTAACAGTCAAGCTCTGAAATCTATATGTACTCTTTTGAAAATCAATAAAATGGTCGGCTAAATTTTGGTGTAAAGAACTTCATTTTTGCTGAGTCAAAATTGTTTATGTTTGAATGCTAATGTTTTAACTGTTCCATTGAAAAATATCTTTCTATTAATTTGAACTTTTCTTTATATTGGATTTTCAGTTCATGATCAAACCAGAGTGTTGTATTAATATTTAATACAATTAATCAAGGGAAAATCTGAGTGTTATTCAAAATTGTGACATATGTTCTTGTGAAGTGTTTAGAATTAGATTGAGTCATCATTGTTGTTTTATCATTGATCTTCCAGTTTTGCATTTATATCATCATTATCTACCATTGCATTACCAGTTTTAGGAACTTATATGATTGATAAGGTCTTGAGATTGGCTAGATTTAGAGTTGAATCTATTCACCTGAGCTAGTTCATGTCTAGGCCTAGCTTGGATTACCTCTTCTATTCTCGGGTTAAGAACACACCCCCATTAGATTAGGAAAGAAAAAAATTCATTGAAAATCAATCACTTCAGGGAGAGGTAGCTACAAATTCAGAGGGAAATTAGTTATTCAGTTACGTTTCCCAAATGTTGTATGCAATTGTTTCTTTAATATCTGGGCATTTAAGAGTTAAAGTGAAAAAGAACAATCTGTTTACCAACATATTTTTGGCAAATCTACTAGGGAGAGAAATAGTTGCTAGACCAGAAGAAATATCATGAGGAAAGATGGTGCTTCCCCATGAGAATGTGAATCCTATGCTTCAGCCAAACCTTGGATTCCAAGATGATCAAGAGGATATCATTTCCTCGCTAAATAATTTTACCTAGAGATATAGAAGAAATGTTGAGCATTATAGAAATGCCAGCCAAGTGCTTGAACAAGAAGAGGCAAGAGCAGAAGCACTTGAAAGAGCCATCCAAAGGATAAATTTAAGAAGGGCACAATGCCGAGCAGAGTGTGAAGCTAGACTACAAAATTAGTTGAAGCTCTAAAGTCTAAAATATTTCTTAGAAGTGTAAAGAAAGAAGGCAGTATAGACCCAGGCTTTGAGAGACTTACAGAGATTGATTTTTCTCTAGTTGAAGTACCCTGCCGAAAGAGAAAAAAATGCTAAGAGAAAAAATAGACCTCCTTCGCCTCCCAAAAAAATCAACCCCCTTGTCTACAACCTGTCAAGTGCTAACCTTGCACAGAGTGGTTGATCCTCTTATTGTAAACCTAGCACCTTATCTACCTCAGGTAGTTATGGTAGTTCCTTGGGCCGCTGCAGTTGGTCCACTGTAGATAGAAACATATAACCCACTTCCCACAGGGTCAAGGAAGAACTTTCCCAAATTCTCTGGAGATGGGAAAGTATCTACAGATGAGCACATTGTTGCTTTCTTTGCATCCATTAATATCTTAGAAGTATGTGAAGAGGATTTTGCAGTCAGGTTATTTGTTGAGACTTTTGTTGAGGGTGCAAGAAATTGGTTTCCTCACTTGCCTAATTCTTCCATTACAGATTGGGCTTCTATGAGAACAACTTTTGGAAGAAGATTTAAAACTACCGAAGATGAGCATGCTTTGTTGACACAGTTGAATTCTATTAAAAGGATTCTTCTATAAGCATGAGGGATTTTGTTGCTAAATTTAACAAGCTTGTTAACCATATCCCAGTAGATAACCAACCCACTACATGTAATTTGAAAACATTTTTTGTAAGTTCTATGCCCCTTGATATTAGCTATGACTTAATAAGGGTAAACCCAACCAATTTGGATATTGCACATAGAACTACTATAGAGTTAGAAGACCACATGATCTCGACAGGGAAGTGGAAACAAGAAATAAAAACTAGGACTAGTACTAGAAATACCACATCATTAGATGAGATGATCCATAAATTATCCAATGAGTTCATCGCCTTCAAGAGGCAATTTCCTAGATTTAACAATCCTTACCAGCAAAATTTTCAAGACCATCCTGGAAGAAATAATGACATGAGAAATACTGATGGAAAAAAATTACAATTGCCTGCTCCGCAATAGAGGCTAGCCATAGAAGCTCCTCCCAAAAGGGGAAACATGTGTGCATTTCACCTAACAAAAAATCATGATGGAGAATTTTTCCCCGACGTAGCTCATTCCTAGAGATGAATAAAATAGATAAATGAAGTGTTGGAGTATCTAGAGCTGAACCAGATTTGTGCTCATATGGTGACTCAAGAAACTTATTTTTAGAGTAAGAATCAGATTCAAAGCAAGATGTGGCATGTTATGCTACCATAGATGGGACCTCTTACGCAATATTAACCCAAAGTCAGAAAGACAAAGTCCCTTCTTCCACACATCCAACAAAAAATAATGAGGCATTTCCTTCTTTCTCTAAAGACATCAACCAAGGAGTGAAGGTTCTGCAACTAGGTAAGGAATAAAATTCTTTTGACATTATTCAATTCTGTAAGGATTCTAGAATTCAGATTTCCCCTATAGACTACCTTAAGTCTAACCCATTAGAGTTGAAAAATTTAGTGGACTATTGTAAAAGAGGGAACCATAATTTAAACCAAAATGTCATGAATTCAATAGAAAATAAGTCTATATTGACAGGTCCAATTAAGTAGGGAGAGTCATCCATTTTGGCTACCTTCCCAAGTCAAAAGCCTAACCCATTCTATGTGTCATTATCTATTAATGGTTGTAAGTTAAGTAATTGTATAATAGACTTCAGTGCCTTAGATAATGTGATGCCATCAACTCTAGCAAAGGCTTTAGGTCTCACCAACACTAAAGCCCATGGTAGATGTTACTCCATGGATGCTAAACAGGTCCCCTTGGTTGGAAAAATCAAAGATGCTCAAGTGGTTTTAGCATCACACCCTGAGAAGAAAATGTTATTAACCATCCTGGTTGTTGATATACCTGGTAGTTACAGTTGTTTGTTAAGCATGAGCTTTTGTAAGGATCTAGGAGGCATAATAAAGCTGGATTGGTCTCAGGATTTGATCCTAGTAGGTAACAAAAAGATAAAGCTGGTCCTTGAAGAGAAAGTAAAGTTCACAGTACTAAAATTTGATGACCCCAAAGCCCAAATTTTGTACCAGGAATTAGGATTTGGAAACTACATGTTGTTTACGGATAATCATGATGAACAACTTAAACCTAGATAGAAGGAAAATAAGTCCTCCGCTAAAGGAATGACACCACAAATTTAGACTCTCAAGTTTGACGGTAGTTGTGTATCATCAGGGTCTAGTGCAGGTGTAGTTCTAATGTTGCCAGATGGGGAATGTGAGCCCTCAACTTAAAAATTGGGGTTTGGAAACATCAGTTATAGAACTGAGCATGAGGCCCTACTGCTAGGAATTATTGTTGTGAAGGAAAAAGGTGTGAAAATATAAGAGCTCGGGGTGATGCTGAGTTAATTGTGGGCCAAGTTAAAAATCAATACTTTGTGAAGAACCATAGATTAAAAAAATATGTGAACAAAGTATAGGATGAAATTGAAGCCTTATACGCCTTCTCTATTGAGTCCATGCCAAGAGAATTGAATTCTAAGGAAGACTCCTTAGTGGTATCAACCTCATTACTCCTCCCTCACCTAGATTTCAAAGATAAGAAGTATCAAATAGAGGTTGTGTATAGACCATCTATACCTAACAATGTGGAGGATTGGTGTTTGAGGATGACAGGAATCTTCTTCTCTTTTTAGAAAGCAGCGATGACTTTCATAAAGATGATCTTGGTAGTCATAAAGGAAATTGTCATGAAAAATAGAAGAAAGATCAGTTAGGGATCATCTAGGTACAAGGTAATATAATCCTTCCTCACCTGGTCACACTTGAAAAACTTTTCAATAGGCATGATACCTTTGTTAAAAAGAAGAAGACTGAGAGGGGTCCTACTACTGGTGAACATGAGGGAATAAACATCGAAAGTGATAAAAACCTAAGATGATCAAAATTGGGAAATACTATACTGAGGAAGAGAGGGAAGTAGTTAGAAAACTCTTCCTAGAGAACCAGGATGTCTTCTTGTGGAGTTATGAATACTTAAAGATCTTTATGGATGGGAAATTCCAACTTCAAATTCCCTTAAAACCCGATGTTGCTCGATTCAGGCAGAAACAAAGGAATTAAAACCCCAAGGTTGCTGATGCTATATTTAGGTAAGTTGATAAAATGATTAAGGCTAGGATCATATACCCTATCCATCATTCCACCTGGGTAGCAAATATAGTGCCTGTGAGAAAGAAAAAAATGGGGAAATAAGAATCTGCGTTGACTTTAGAAATTGATGTAACACAAGTCTTTCTCTAACCCTATCTTATCCTATGGTATCATTAGGCCAATCTTTTGACCTATTAGGGTTCTTGAATGACCCTATCCTCCTAAAGGATCTTTTCTCAAGATCCTTCTCCTTTCAACTTGTGAACACCAATCAAGTAGAACATCAACTCAACACAACTCCTCCAAGGCTCTCATTAGCCTTTCTTGCTCCATCTACACTATCTGATCCCACATGTTCAATAATCACTCTAAAAAGAGAGATAGGCTTCTAGAATGAAACTTAGATCCTATTCAATGCTTGCAACCAAAATTTTCATTGGAACCCTAATCGAGTTCTAAGAAACACACTGATTGCTCCCTAAACAGGGCTACAAGCATTAGGCCTAATTAGGCTCTTTTTCTGCAATAACTTGTAAAAATACTTAAAAAGTTGGAAAACTAAAATTGGATCCCATTACCCTTTTTAGATACCTACAATATTTTTAAGGTCTTGGGCTCCCAAACTATCCATACAGTATTGCCTATAAACAAGCCTAAAATTTAGGGTTTCAAGGCATTCAAAGCCTGTCTAATAGAATCCTTGTTTACACCACCAAAAACCATTCACCAAAACATGCCATTGAATTTGGGACTTCAAGGCACATATTCCTAACTCTCTTCAAGCTCTCATTGAAGCTAACAATTTCTTCAATCCACCTTAATAGCTCTGCAACTCACTGTGATCTCTAGCCATGCAACTCTAGCTCACCTAGGGCATCACATTAAAAATTCCTTCCTTTCTTTCCAGGGCACCTCCTTCACTATAAAATATTTACAAGGATTCATCTCCCTGATCCCAAAGGCCTGTGCAGGTTCAATGGTGGGAAGAGGACCTGTGAATCCATCTTCACTAGTTGCCTGGTTCAGACCAGCAATAGGACATAAAACAAAATAAATTACAAAACTAACTAAAAGCTCACAAAATGAAAATCCAACACTACAAATAATCTTAAAAACAACTACTCTAACACCTCCATAGATTACAGTAATTGATTCAATCCATTAAACACCTAATGCTTAGAAAACAAGAAACTGTAATAGTTCTTTCACTTATCTAGTCCATACATACACTGGAAAATTTAAGCCAACCCTTTCAAAAGGTCAAGGATACCCTAAGTTAGTTTACCAAGACACAAACTCAATGGTTTTAGATAGTTATGAAACCCATTTCTCGAAGTTGCATATATGCAACAAATATTATCAATGTTGTCAATGACAACATGGACAACTTTTACATCTTTTTGGATTTGCTATCCAAACTTCGTCATAAGTCCACCAAACTTAACCAAATCCCTATCTAAGGTGTTTGAATATTGAAATAGGACCTCAATCCCCTTACTTGTTTAATTTGACACCATAATGCACAAAATGCCCTATTTTACCTAATGTGGACACTACTTGTAAATAAGGTCACTAAGGACCCATTAAAGCATCCTACTCTAACACACCACACACTAGGACTCATCTAGTCTCCTTATTGATCTAGTGGTTTCTCTAGGACCACTACAAGACAAAAACAATTTAGGAACCCTAGGTCTACTATGAGCCCTCCCTAGGTGCTCCTGCACTAGAAACCTTAACCAATCTTCTTTGAACGATAACTATGCTCTTCCCAACATGGACCACCTATTGTAGACTATGGCTGGAGCTGGGATGATATCCATGTTTGACGACTTCTCAGGGTATAATCAGATAGAGGTGGAGAAAGTAGATCAACCCAAAACTTCCTTCACTACTTCATGGGGCACGTTCGCTTATCACAGGATTTCGTTTAGATTAATCAATGTTGGGGCTACCTTTCAGAGAGGTATGGATATTTACTTTGGTGATATGAAAGATAAAATAATTGGTATTTATCTTGATGATCTTACAGTGTTTTCTAGAAGAAGGGTAGATCAAATGAAGGATTTGAGGAGAGTGATACAAAGGTGTAGAGAGCATGGGATCTCTTTGAATCCTAAGAAGTCAGTATTTTGTGTGACTGCAGGGAAATTAGTGGGTCACATTGTCTCGCAAGGTATAAGAATCAACCCAAAATAGGTGAGAGAAATATTACAACTAAGCCTATCTGTAAATAAGACTGAAGTAAAATCATTTTTTTTTCAGGTAAATTTTCTCAAGAGGTTTTTCCCAGATTTTTCAGAAATTACTAAATGTATAGTCGATATGATGAAAAGGAATTTTTATTTTTAGTGGAATGAACTTGGCAAACAATATTTAAATAATATCAAGAATGTCATAGCCAACTCCCCAGTTTTATGCCATCTGAATTACATGAAGGATTTCATAGTTTATTGTTACTCCTCTGAGCATACCTTGTCAGCTATTCTCATGCAGGAAAACAAAGGAAGGAGTTCAAGGTCCTATTTCCTTTTTGAGCATGCCACTGAAAAATCATGAGTTGAAATATTCTCAGACTGAGAAACATGCTTTCGCTATGGTAAAGGCTTTAAAGAATTTCAGATTCTATATTTTGTACTCTCACTCCTTTGTATATGTGCCTGACATTGCATTAAAAAGCATATTGACTCAACCAGATGTGGGATGTAATAATAGAGGAGCATGGGTGGCTAAGACACAAGAATATGACATAGAGATCAAACCCACCAAATTGGTGAGAGGAAATACACTTTGCAAAGCAATGACGGTAAACCAGGTGGATGAAGCTCCTAAAGAAAAACAATTGGCCTTAGCAGTGAGTATGCAAGACCCTTGGTTTGAAAATAATGTATATTTTCTAATTTATGGTGAGTACCCTCAAGGATTGACTATGAAAAAAAGAAGAGATCTGAAGCTGAAGGCTTCCAAATATGTTATCTGGGAAGACAGGTTGTATAAGAGGTCGATAGATGGGACTTTCCTCAAGTGTGTTTATAAACAACAATAGGATAAACTATTGAAGGTGTTTCACGATGAAGCTTGCGGGGGACATTTTTCTTCACCGGTTACTACGTTCAAGATATTAAGATAGTGCTATTATTGGTCGAGAATGTTCAGGGATGCCTATCATTGGGTGGCAAGATGTGAGAAGTGCAAAATGTTTACTGGAAAGCCAGAGCTAGAAGCACTTCCCCTTAGACTGGTGACAATTGAGGGTCCCTTCTAGCAGTGGGGTCTTGAATTTATTGGCCTTATAAATCCTACATCTAGTGTAGGCCATACCTATATAATCATTGCGAAAGAATAATTCACAAAGTGGGTGGAGGTGAAAGAAACTAAGAAAACTACTTCCAAAGTGGTATGTGAGTTTATTAAGGAAAAAATCCTAGTAAGGTTTGGTGTACCTATCAAGTTAGTAATGGATAATGCCACATATTTTTATTCTTTAGAGATTACTGAATTTCTTTTTAAGTATGGCATTACAATCAGCCACTCATCTGACTATTTACCACAAGGAAATAGTCAAGTTGAGTCCAGTAACAAGAACTTGGTGAATATTGTGAAGAAAATCATAGCAGATAACAATAAAACTTGGCACAAGAAAATCCATGAGGTACTCTAGGCTGATAGGGTGACTCCCAAAAGAGCTAAATTGGTATTTCCCCCTTTGAACTTGTCTATAGAGTTGAAGTTGGTCTCCCACTGTCATTGGAGCTGGCTACTTGCAAGTTTAGAACAATAGTAGAAGATGGTATATATAAAGATGTTTTAGAAAAGAGAATATTGTACTTAAACAAGCTCGAAGAAGAATGGTATATCACATCACACAACATCAAATGCATGTGAAAAATTTGTTTGATAAAAAAGTAGACCCCAGAAATTTATGGAGGGAGATATGGAGCTACTGTGGGAAAAACACAGGGCGCCTAAGGGCATGCATGGAAAATTTGAGACCTTGTTGAAAGGACCCTTAAAGATTCATTAGGTGTTCAAGAAGAATTATTTCAAGCTAACTTATCCGTATGGTGAGGAACTACCCTTGACATACAATGACCAGGACTTGAAGTTGTACCAGATCTGAATCAAAAATAGGTAACCCCTATATTGTATATAGTTACATTTAGTTATTGCTTTTGTTTTCCTTAGATAGTTTTCCTTTCTTTTTTTTCCTTTCCATTTTTTGCCTTAGTTTTTTTGTGTATCCACCTTTTTATGAGCTTTACAAAACCAGAGACTTGAGTTCCTTGCTTGGGCATGTGAGTGTCCAAGTCCCTAGACAAAGCTAGTTGTTGCCCCATTTTTTTCTTCATATTTTTAGAAAAAAATGGATGTATTGTGTGTTAGTAATGGTCTTAAAATCATTGTGTAAATTTTGAGTCTAGGTCTAGATTTACCCTTAGGCTAGGAGGCCTTTATCGGGTATTCCAAAATTAACTTCTCCTTTTGTAAGCCGGGTTTTTTTTTTATCAAATTCATGTTATATATTGGGTAGGTTTAACTCCCAAATCTGATAAAGGTCACGGTTTGAATATATATAACATTGAATTTATGTGAATTTGAAATGTTTAGCCTTGATACTTCATTTTGGTATATTGGCAGAAAAATAGTTTTTTCCTTCTCCTCAGTGGGTTTTTACCCAAAAGGTAGTTTTCCACATAATATAAATTGGATGCACGAGAGACATTGAAATCTAAAATTTATGAGGAAATTGATGACTATGTTAAAAGGTGAGTCTTCACAGGGGGAATAGTAGCATCTAGACTTGAAAGAATTCAAAATTTACTTCTTGGTGCAAAATTAGTTCTGAGCTTCTCCTTGATGGAAAATAGACTCTCAAGGGCATAAACTGCCAAATGATTTAAGTGACAAAAACAAGAAAATGGTGACCTTGAGGAACATTGGTAAGGCCTAAGGATATAACTAGGGTTATTGGTTTTAGTTGGGTCAGTAAAATGTGAATCTATGGCCCTTGACTGAAAATTGATTTTCATCCTTCTCCTCAGCGGATTTTCACCTACAGGGTGCATTTTTTATAGATGACAAGTTAAAGAATATCAGCGGTTGGTGGAAGTTAGAAATAGATGATTTGAAGTTGAAATGACTATTGAACTTAGGAAGAATCTCTATAGGTAAAAGAAATGATCAAATGATAAATGATTTAAAGTAAGAAGTCTTCCCGGTGGAAAATCAAAATTTACCTTCTCCTCGGCAGAATTTGAACCATGAAGGTAATTTTCCGCAAAATGACATAAGTAAAGTAACAGGTCATGGATATTTTTGAAATATGTTGGTAAACCTTAAAAAATTTAATTGAAGCCATTTGACTCTAATATTTAATGAAAAATCTAAGATAAAGGCTTATTGGCAGAAAAATGGAAAATAACTTCTTCAGTACTCCAATAGGCAGGTTTTGACTTGCGGGGTGCATTTTCTGCTAAATCATTATACACAAGATCTTTAAGAAAAATTAAATCCCACATGTGACTTAAGGAATAAAAGAAAGATAATAAATCTATCACATGTCATTGTAGCCTTGTAAAAATGCTAAAATTTCCCTTGGTGGATTTTTGAGTAAGGAGTACTCCAAAAGCATTTCTCCACCAAAGGACAAGCGAAAAAGTAATTTTCCGCTGCTCCCAGAAAGTTACTGTTACACTTACCTAAAGTGAAAAGATATTTTCTAATGGTTCGTAGAGGTGAGGTAACAAATTCAAATAAAGTCATTTACTTCATAACGAACATTTTCATATTGATTAGTTTTTTTTACTCTTGTGGCGTGGGAAGTAGGCAATTAACAGTAACAAGTTAGAAGTTTATAAAAATCAAAGAAGTGTAGTAAACAAGAGTTACCATCTATTTTTCAATTTGACTAAATTAATTTTTTATTCCAGCATCTTCTTGCTTTCATACTGCTAAGATAAACTTTTGGTTCTCAATTCAAGTTGATCTAAAAATGGCTATCAAATTCATGGGATTCGACGGGTTGAATGGCACAAAATCACAGACACTTCTCTAAGTTTCTTGGACATGTAGAGCTTCCAGAAGAGATTGAACATAGATATGATACATCTCATTACAAAGAAGTTGAAGGAGAGCAGGTTAGTTGAATCCACTGACTTTCCTGTTGCAGTTCAATCCCAAGAGCTTGTCCGTGAATGCATATCCCATTACAATCCAAATACCAAGAAGATCCCTTTTCCCAATGAAATACTGCTTCTCTCTATCGACTAAGACTCTGTCTAGAACTACCTTCATATTCCAAAGCAAGCTGAATACTCAGAGATGACCTACAGTTGAGTGGTCACTGAGTATGGAGTAAAAAAGTTGACATGGAGGAAGGAGATGATGAAAAACTCATTCTAGAAGCCCTGGAGTGCCAAGGGAAAATTGACAAAGAAACTTTATGGCATGAACGTGAAGCCATAAATCATAGACATCCTAGTATTACTCCAAAGGATCAGAGGATTTGATGACTTCCCCTTGAAGCTGCCCAGGTATCCTGATGACATAGTTGTGTTGGTTGAAGTAATGAGGCAAGAAATCCAAGTGAACCTAATCTATGTAGGCACTAGAAATAAAGGCTACAAGTTCCCTATGACCATTTGAGCCTACAACTATGCATCCCGGTCTGATGCAAAGAATGTTTTGAGTGCATTCTCAAAAAAGTTTCAATTGAAGACATGATGTCTTGAGACCCAAGTATGACCCTATAAACTATGCTAGAGATTACTTGTAGATGGGTCACATAATTCATCACATAGATAAAATAGAAGACTATTGGGCCATCTGCAAGGATGATCTAGAAATCAGAGAATGATTTTATGTGAGGTTAACTATTGAACAAATCAAAAATTTCAAAGTTAACATTGCAGTTGGTGGCATCAAAGATGATGGGAGGCATATGTATGATGATACATATAGAGAGAATATTAAACCCCTCCCTATAAGCTCTGAACCCATGCAAGTTAAATCCATTGATGACTTTCAAACCTTAATGGATGGAATCTACAAAAGAAAAGAGCAATGGGCCCAATGGATGATGGGAAGAAGGAAGAAGTCAAAAAAGACACCTCCTCCTCAACAAACTCCCAGAGCAGTGATAATGAACACTCCCACAACAGCTTTAGTGACTATCCCAACCATGGCTAAGGGACCAACTCAACCATCGGGTGGGGGCAATGAACCTCTTGAGAAGGCAGTCCCACTACAAAAGACATGTAGAGATGGCTAAATTTTTGTCATTGGTTTGAAAGAAGGAGAAGTTGCCAGAGATTCGGTCAAGCCTACATATGAGCCCATTAAGACTGTGGAAATAGAGAAACTATCTCAAGCTAGAACTTTGGATGTGCAGGGTGACACCCCGATGTAAGACTCCCCGATTATAGTAGAGGTGGGTGAAGAAAGTTCCAGCACTACGGCTACATAATCAGATGAAGAGGCCAAAAAGAAACTAGAGGTTACTCAGGCCACTAATGTAGTCTCCTCTTCTCTAGCTCCAGTAAATCCATTTTCCCCCAGACTGAATTCTACTCCCTTGGTCATCAAAAAGCTATTTATAGATGAATTGGTCTCTGTGACCAAAATTACCAGCGCTAAGTCTTGGATCGAGAGCACCCTAGAATTCCAAATAAAGAGGATCGAAGAAGGAGATCCCTACAATGATACTCATTCATAGGCCTTACAATCTAGTACCACCATAAGAAAGGTGAATAAAGAGAAGACATTGTCTACCTTAGGCCAAGATCTTGAAACCAGACACTTCACCATGGAGGTAGAAAATCCTACAAAGGAAGGTAGGTTTGAAGATTTTACTGCATCGAATTTTGAGCTACAATCATTTGATATGGGATTAGCCCATCATGATACCAAGGTGGATTGGTGGAAATCAACTAATGTAATAATTGAATAAGAGCTTGAGGAGCTTAAGGCTATTAAGGTGTGACTCAACACAGAAGTCAATGGATTGACTAATTTTATCAGGGAGATGGTTACTCCAATTACAAGAATTCCTAGCTCCCAAACCACTTTCAACTCCAATACTATAGAGAATCAATCCATCATTGCCAAGTTGAAAGAAGAGAGACACTTTGGGCAAATTGGAAAAAGGTGGATCAAGAGAATCAAATCTGAAGGGTTCGTAGCTATTGAATAATTGGGTAATACTATCCTAAAGTTGGAAAAGGAGAGAAACAATGTTTATAAGAACTTACAGACTCTCACATCAGAAAGGGTGAAGTGTGAAGACCGCATAGTGATGTTGCACATGGTTGTCAAAATGAAAGCTAAAGAGGCAATAAAGGCCAAAATCTTGTAGAAGGGAGATGAACCCTTAATCGAATGACTCCAAAGCCTATAATTTCAAGCTAAGATGATCATCCAATTTGTAGGAGGGTTACAACAGATAGAAGCCAAAATGAAAGAAGGATAGGATAGAGATTTCAGACTACTCAAAGGTCTTCACACAAAGTCACATAAAAGTGGCCAAGGAAAATAACTAATCGGAGTGGTTAACATGCAAAAAAAATTCTCTGATTATGTAGATAATTTGGTAGAGCAGTCTTCCTATCACCTAGATAAAGTACCGAATCTCCAATAGTTGAGCGGGTGCATATATAAAGCTAAGGAGGAACTGAAAAATTGGGTAAATGCGGTTAAGAATTTGGCCAAAGAGAATTCTTAATGGCTTGTCAAATATACTAATGTCCATATTAATAGATATGAGGAGCTTGTTCCAATCATCACAGCTGTTATCGCCTATAAGGCAAAATTAGATAAGGGGAAGGAAACAAAGACATTAATATATTCCACCCCTTATACTAAATTTTGATAGATTTTGTAATCAATAAATGTTCACTTATCATTTATCATTTTTGGTTAGAGAGGTTGAATCGTTTTGGCTACATATTCTGTAACGATCAAGCTCTGAAATCTATATGTACTCTTTTGAAAATCAATATAAAGGTAGGCTAAATTTTGGCATAAAGAACTTCATTTTTGCTAAGTCAAAATTGTTTATGTTTGAATGTCAATGCTTTAACTGTTCCATTGCAAATTATCATTCTGTTAATTTGCATGTTTCTTTATATTGGATTTTTAGTTCATGATCAAACTGGAGTGTTGTATTAAGATTTAATACAATTAATCGAGGGAAAATCTAACTGTTATTCAAAATCGTGAGAGATGTTCTTGTGAAGTGTTTAGAATTAGATTGAATCATCAATGTTTTGTTATCATTGATATTTTACTTTTGTATTTATATCATCATTATCTACCATTGCATTACCAGTTTTAGGAACTTATATGATTGATAAGGTCTTGAGATTGGCTAGATTTAGAGTTGAATCCATTCACCTGAGCTAGTTCCTGTCTAGGCCTATCTTGGATTACCTCTTCTATTCTCGGGTCAAGAACACACCCCCATTAGATTAGGAAAGAACAAAATTCATTGAAAATAAATCACTTAAGGGAGTTGTACCTACAAATTCAGAGGGAAATCAATTATTCAGTTACATTTCCCAACTGTTGTATTTGATTGTTTCTTTAATATTTGGGAATTTAAGAGTTAAAGTGAAAAAGAACAATTTGTTTACCAACACTTCCCCATAACACACTCACTACACATAGTGTTAGATGGCTTCACAATCTTAGGTAGATCTCTTACTACTTTTGTCATACTCGCCCTCACAATGTTATCAAAGTTAACATGACAAAATCTTCTATGCCATAGCCAACTATCATCAACCTTTGCAATAAAAAAGAAGATTTAGATGTGTTCAATTCAAATACATTACCTCTAGATTTAGTACTAGATGCGATGAAGTCTCCTGATTTAGTTTTGATAGAGCGTTTCCCATCAATGAATTTCAATTAATAACCCTTGTCCACTAATTGTCCAATACTCAATAGATTATGCTTAAGTCCATCAACAAGTAATACATTGTTAGTATTAGTCTTCCCATCTAGAGAAATAGATCCTAATCCAATGACAAGCTTAGGAGTATTTTCATGAAATCTGACAATACACCATCATGTCTTTTCAAACTCACAAACTTATTTTTATCTCCAGTCATATGATGTGAACAACCACTGTCTATAACCCATTCAAATTTATTTTCAACACAAGATACTAAGGCTTTTTCCTCATGCATAGGTTTATCATCCTTAATGTAAATAAATCAAATTTCATCATAGTCACCATCATCATCAAATACGCCTTCACTAGAATAATAACATTCTTTGTCTTTTGAATACTTAGACTTGAAAATCTTAGGTTTGTGCTTCAAAAATCTTGTAGGACATCTAGATGCAAAATGACCATTCGTGTTGCATGTAAAACATATCAAAGTTAATTTTCCTTCAAATTTTCCCTTACCTCTCTTTTCTCTTCTAGAAATTGGTGCCACTACTTCATCTAGCTTTCTTTGTTCCTGTATTTGTTCCCATTCGTCAACATAGTCTCCAAGATCTTCTCTCAGATCACCACTATTGGTGCTCTCATTTCTAGATAAGGTCTTTTTGTTCTTATGCACGGTCACCTTGAATGTTGACTCAGCCTTAGGTAAAGAATCTCCCAATTCTATGACCTCAAAAGTAGTTAGCTTTCTGATTAACATCTCTCTAGTAAATTTCAGTGTCAAAGATATAATCTCCTCTATAGCATGTATTGTGGTTTTGTAGATAGGTGTCAAAGAACTGAGTATCTTTGCTATCACTTCTTCCTCACTGTAACCACTTCCAGAGTTTTTGATGCTAGTAACCACTTCTGTAATTCTCTGTGCATATGCCCTAATGTTATCATCTTCTCTCATTTTCATTGATTCAATTTTTGCCTTCTAATTCTGTAGCTTTTCCTATTTATAAAACTTATCTCCAATATACAATGCTTCTAATCTTGTCCATATCAAATATGCAAAGTCCAGGTCTTTTACTTCTATGAATTCACCTTTAGAAAGTGCGCTGATCAAGGATTCCCTTGCAACCATATTACATGAAAATAGATTCTTTTCATTTTTAGTAGCCCTATCCAATTCCTCCTCATTCCCTATCTTTTCACTCTTCTTTGTGATGATCTGGTAGTCAATTCCCAAGCATAGTAAGTTGATGACATGTAACTGATTGAATGTTTGACAATGTTTAGTTGAAAATAATGCAAGACATTAAATTAGTTAATGTATTATATTTTCATTGATGTCAACTTTATGTCATCTATACGGTCATGTACAAAATGCTAAATACTTCAGAAACCCAAAGAAACAAAGGTTATACTTTCAGCAATGTATAAAATTCAAGTATTCACTAAGTGACAAACAACACTGACTAAGTGCACACTAACGGACAGAGAAAAGAAGAACAGTAACAATGATACCAAAAAAATATAAGTATAGTATTTCCCAATGAAGCAAAACCATAGGATGCCCGACAAACAAAGTCAAAAGGTTGCCTGATGAGCTAAAGACAGTGTTTCCCGATGAGTAAAATTCCAATGATTCTCAACAGATGGAGATCATGAAGCTAACTAGAGTCTTAGTGAAGGAACATCCAGTTGTCACCGACGACTAACTGTAGTGGTGACTGACAGAACAAAGAGTTCATAAAATGACAAAATATCTTGTTGGTAGAGCTAAATATAGACTTAATTGGTTGTCTACTTTGTTTTATTCAACTAGAGATAAGTGATTGATTTAAACCTGATTTGTACAGTTGGAAAGAAGATATCTACAAGATAAATCAAGAGTTATGCTTTAAATCTAATTGGATAGATTGTTTTTCATGCCAAGAATCAAGAATCAAGAAATAATGAATATTATGTCTATATAAGAGACAAGCTTAATTCATTTACGAGGAGGGATTAAGGGGAGTGAATAAAAAGAGGATGCTGAAGAGAAACTGATGAAGAACAATTTCATGTAGTGCTGATCAAACAAGATGAAGGAAGGGCTAAGGAATTCCGCAGACATTAATGAAAATTGAGCACAACATCATAGAGCAGAAAGTATGGAGAACAAGGATTGATTTGATACATTTGTCAGAAAGGTAATGTACTTGAATAGATCTGAAAATTTGCAATTTAAGTTGCAATATGAATAGGTCATAATGTTTCAGTTTAAGCATTGAAGCATCAAGTCTCTTAACCGAGTAGGACTTAACAGTCTTCTATATATTGAGGCACATCCCAAGGAGTGCCAAAAAGGTTGATTCATGAAAGTAGCATTGGATATGTCCGATACCTATTGACAGTCTAAGAGAGAGGCTCATTCAAGGATGGAAACATTAGATGCCCGATACTAAGTGACAACCACCATGTATAAAATCCTCTAACAAGGTCACACCTAACAATGTGTTTGTAACCTTTAACAGTTTTGGCTCTTAACAGGGATCACTTCAGAAGAGTGAAAATTTGGAGTGCCGGTCCCAGTGGTTTTTTCCCTTAATAGGGTTTCCACATTAAAAACCATGTGTTATGTGTGTATGATTCATTTCTTTACTATTTTGTATCTTATATAGTTCATTCTGGATATATTGGTATACTCTGGATATTTACTGTATTTTGGTAAATAGATGACTGCTTATTGGTAAAAAATAAGAAGAAGCTTTAACAAAGCAATCTGACAAGTAGTAAATCGATATAAGTTATTCAAGGCATTCATCTTGTAGGACAGAAGATAAATTGAGAAATAATTTGTGGTTATAAGTTTTGAAGGGTTGATTTAAGGATTAAAATTTGAGGCCACTGATTCACCCCCCCTCTCAGTTATTACTAACAATTGGTATCAGAGCTTGTGTGCTTAGAAGGAAGGTTTCAAGACCTAAGCCAAAGATCACAAGGTGAATAGATGAGATGTGCCCAAGTTGAACAAAGATAATTTTGCTTCATGGCAGAGCAGGATAAGACTCCACTTATCAGGTATTGGTAGTGATATTACTCAATTCCTAGAAACTGAATATGTGTTGCCCACAAGAGCACCAATAGTTGAACAAATGAGAGAGAAGCATGAAAACAATGGCATGATGATAGAGCTTGCTTCCTCACTCGCCAATGCTGAATTTGAAGATGTTAAAGAATGCAAAAATGCAAAGCAGATGTGGGACAAATTGAAGCTTGTACATGGTGGTGACAAAAATGTTTTGAGAGCCAAGGAAGAAAGCCTTAGAGGAAAGTTTGATGATCTCAAAATGAAAGAAGGTAAAAATATCGCTCAGTACATCACAAGAATCAAAGAGGTAGTCAATGCTATTTGAGGAGTTGGAGGTGTACTAGAAGAAGATACAGTGGTAAGTAAAATTCTAAGAACCTTACTACCTACTTATGCTATTAGAGTATTTGCCATTCAAGAAATGAGAGCAGTAGCAAATAGTAATGTTACTCTAGATAGTTTAATTGGAAGACTGATTTCATTTGAGTTGAATAAATTTAATAATAGTGTCTTACCAAACATAGAGTCTACGTTCAAAACTTATATGAGAATAAGTAAATTCACAAAAACACTATGAGAAAAGATAGTGATAGTGAAAGTGAAGAAGATGATCTTGATGAAATTGAAGCACTTATGGCCAGAAGAATGTAGAGAGGCAAAGGTAAATACAAAGGTAAATTACCACTGGTTTTTTTTTAATTACAAAGAGTTTGGACACTTTGTTGCAAGATGTACTAATAGAAGAAAAATATGACAGAAGTAATGACAGATCATTTGAAAAAAAGTCTGACAGAGGTGATTATGGAAGCTACCAAAAATCAGAAAGAAGAGATACCCGAGACTATAAGGACAAAGAAAAGAAGGACAGTTGCCTAGAAAAATGAAAGGATGATGATACTGACACAAAATCTGATGGAGACATCGAGATGGTGTTTGTGGCTATAAAATATGATTCAGATGATGATGAAGAAAGGTATGTAGAAACAACTCTCATATCTAAAATTAACAAAAATGATGTTTAGATCATAGATAGTGGTTGCAATCACCATATGACCGGTGATAAGGAAAAGTTTGAGTCTTTTGAATACTATAAAGGTGGTTCAGTAAGAATGGGAAATGACACGCCTTGTCAAGTTGATGGTAGAGGAACAATAATGTTGAATAACCAGATAAAGTGTGAGAATGCTTATTGGGTAAATGGATTGAATTATAATTTGTTGAGTGTTTCTCATTTAAATAATTAAGGTCACAAAGTAGCATTTGAAAATAAGAAGGAAAAGATCTTCAATAAATCTAGAAATATCGGTGAGTAGATAAAAGGTAATTTATTCCATCTGAATGATACTGACTCCACTTGCTTGATTTCTACAAATGAAGACATATGGTTATGGCACAAAAGATTGGGTCATGTGATCTTTGACAACATGATAAAGATTAGCAAAAAGAGAAATGTTAGATGCTTATCGACAATGACCAAGCCCGACAATATCATGTGTAAGAATTGTCAAAAAGGAAAAATGACAAAGTCTAGTTTTAAAATAAAAACCCATACATCTGATGCAATTCTAGAACTAGTCCATACTGATTTATGTGGACCTATGAGGACAAAGAATTATTATGGACATAGATATTTCATTCTCTTTGTTGATGATTACTCTAGAATGATGACAGTCGTGTTTCTAAAAGATAAATCAGAAGTATTTAAGATGTTTAAATGGTACAAAGAAATGGTTGAAAAGCAAAGTAGTAAGGAGCTAAAATGATTAAGGTCAGATAAAGGAGGCAAATTTATTTCAGATGAATTCACTAACTTTTTTAATGAGCATGGAATCAAAAGACAAGTCTTTGCACCAAGGACACCACAATAGAATGGAATTGCTGAAAGAAGGAACATATCCATAGTTGACTATGCAAGGACACTTATGATAGAGAAAGGTATCACCCAAATCTTCTGGAGGGAAGCTTTCAGTACTACTGTTTACACATTGAACAGAGTACAATTGAAGAAAGACACCAAAAAGACACCTTATGAGTAATGGTATGGATACACACCCAATGTAAGTTATTTCAAATATTTTTGTGGTCAATGTTATATCTTAAAAGATGATAGAAATGGATAACCTGACTCCAAGAGTGATGAATGAATTTTTCTAGGGTATTCTACCAAGAGCATGGCTTATAAATGTCTAAACAAAGCCTCTAACAAAATTATTGAAAGTGCAAATGTAAAGATAGATGAATTTGCAGAGAAGAATGAATGAGAAAGCACTAAAGAATGAGAGGACTATAATAAGTTCACTTACAATAAGTAAATGACACTCTACCCTAGAAAAAATGTAGAGCTCTCGAGCAACAGATCATTGCACCCAAGCATCAGGCTGCAAATACCGACGGTCAGGACAATGATCAAGATAATGTGCAAGGTGATGAAGAACATAATGAAGAACAAAACAATGATCAAAATGATAGACAAAGAGATGTACCTGTACTTGCAAGATATGTAAGAAAGAACCATCCAGAGATCCAATTCATAGGGGATAAGAAAGTTGGTACAAGAACAAGAAGTAAGTCTCTAAACTCAAGCTGTCTAATTTGTGAGTTTGAGCCAAAATCTGTCAATGTTACACTTGATAATGAAGAATGGATAAGTGTTATGAATGATGAGATTGAGAAGATTGAGAAAACCAAAACATGGTCACTTTTTCCAAGACCAGATGACAAGAATGTCATCGATACAAAATGGATATTCAGAAATAAGCTGAATGAGAATGGAGAAGTCACAAGGAATAAAGAAATACTAGTATGCAAAGGGTATGCACAAGGAGAAGGAATTGACTATGGAGAGACCATTGCACCCGTTGCTAGGCTAGAAGGAGTAAGAATATTACTTTCTTATGCTACATATAAAGGATTCAAGGTATATCAAATGGATGTTAAGTCTGCATTCCTGAATGGAATACTTGAAGAAGAGGTATACATACATTGAGAAACCAGAAGTGTTTGTTGATCCGCACAAGAGGGACATGGTAAGTAGAATTCACAAAGCCTTGTATGGATTAAAAAAAGCACCCCGAGCCTGGTATGAAAGACTTCATTCCTATCTTATAAGTATTGGATTTGTAAGGACTAGTGAAAATAATAATATTTATTTGAAGAAAGATACTAATGCTAACACTTTGATTGCTGAAATATTTGTTGATGACATCATATTTGGAGGCAATGATATGCTATGAAAATCATTTGCAAATGAGATGAGCAAATAATTTGAGATGTCTATGTTTGGAGAGATCAAGTTATTTCTTGTTCTATAGATCATGCAACAAGGAGAAGGTATTTTCATTACGCAATTCAAGTACATCAAAGAAGTACTAAAAATATTCAAGATGGAAGAATCCAAACTAGTTGGAACACCGATGGAAACTGGATGAAAACTGACAAAAGAAGACAAGTCATCAGAGGTAAATCAAACTTTGTACAGATTAATGTTTGGAAAACTCATGTACGTTGTACATACCAGATCAAATATTGCACATGCAATAGGAATAGCTGCTAGATTTTCTGCTAATCCCAGGGAATCACATATGACTACTATGAAAATAATTCTAAGACATCTGAAAAATACCGAGGAATATGGTTTATGGTACAGAAGAAAAAGAAAATTTGAACTTCAGGTCTTTACCGACGTTTATTGGGCTAGAAATATTGATGACCGGAGGAGCACAACTAGAGGAGCACTCTTTATGGGTGACAAACTTGTGACATGGATTAGCAAGAAGCAAGGATGCATCTCTTAGTATACTGCAGAAACATAGTATGTTGCTGCTTCTGCAAATTGCTCAAATATTGCATGGATCAAACAGTTACTGGAAGGTATGCATATGAAGATCCTAGCAACCAGTGATCATCTATTGTGATAATACAAGTGCAATTAAGATTTCAAAAAATCTAGTCATGCATGCTAAAACAAAGCATATTTCCATCAAGTATCATTATTTGAGAGAAAAAGTTCAGGAAAAATAGGTGATACTTGAGTATGTGCAATCAAAGGAACAATTGGCTGATATCTTCACCAAGCCACTGCCCAAAGATACATTTGAGTACTTGAGAAAGAGACTAGGGTCAAAGCCTTTTCTACTGGTCAGTAATCTTACTAGAAGGCTGCATCAACCTACATATTATTAGAATATCATTCATGATTGATGCAAGCAAAGAAATGAACTTCAAAGCTAAATATATATACAGACAAGTATATATCTTCACCAAGGACCAAAGCATATTGTTATATTGCTAATGGATAAGGGAAATTCACAGAATATATTATGGATAGAGAGAAAATTTTGCTTGACATTAATGTCAGATATTTGTGAGATATTTGTTTGGCATTGTTGTCAAAGGGAGAAAAATTATCCATATTATCACATCCTTCTGGAAAGGGAGAAATTATCCATTATCACACTACTCCAATAGGGAGAGAGATTGTATAGAAATCTTATACAAAGGGAGAGTTACTGACAAGTGAAATAGAAAACATCAAAAGAAAGGAGAACAATCAAAGGGATAGAGTTTGACACAAAAGGAGAACTCATCATAGCAGAGAAATAAATATTCTACATCCATCTAGTGAAGGGATTAAAGACAAATAGAAAGAGCTGGAAGAATCAAATCTAAGCTAAAATAGAGCTTATCGTTGGTCAAACATTTATCGGTGAACAAAACAAAAATATTGGTAGTTTGATGAATCTAAACTGTTGTATTTCATATTATATTAGAAAAATTATAAGTATAAGTATGATAATATAGTACATGTTTCCATCAATGCCAAAGGGAGAGATTGATGACATGTAACTGATTGAATGTTTGATAATGTTAAGTTAAAGATAATGCAAGACATTAAATAAGTTAATGTATTGTATTGTAATTGATGTCAACTTGATATCATCTGTACAATCATGTACAAAATTCTAAAGAATTCAAAAAACCAAAGGAACAAAGGTTATGCTTTTAGCAATATATGAAATTCAAGTATTCACTAAGTGGAAAACAACACCGACAGAGTGCACGTCGATAAAAAGAGAAAAGAAGAAAAGTCATAGTGATACCTGACAAATAGAAGTATACTGTTACCCGATGAAGAAAAACCATAGGATTCCTGACAAGAAAAGTTAGAAGGTTGGTCGACGAGCTAAAGAAAGTGTTGCCCGACGAGTAAAATTCCAATGATGCTTGACAAACGGAGATCATGAAGCTAATTGGAGTCCCACCCAAGGAACAGTTAGTTGTCACTAACGACTAACTGCAGTGGTGACCGACAGAATAGAGAGCTCAAAAAATGACAAAATATCTAGCTGGCAGAGCTAAATATAGACTTAACTAGTTGTCCACTTTGTTTTATTCGATCAGAGATAAGTGATTGATTTAAATCTGATTTGTACAGTTCGCAAGAAGATATCTACAAGACAAATCAAGAGTTATACTTTAAATCTAATTGGCTGGATTGTTTTTCATGCCAAGAATCAAGAATCAAGAAACAATGAATATTATGTCTATATAAGAGACAAGCTTAATTCATTTACGAGGAGGGATTAAGGGGAGTGAATAAAAAGAGGATACTAAAGAGAAACTGATGAAGAACAACTTCATGCAGTGCTAATCAAACAAATGGAAGGAAGAGCTAAGGAATTATGTAGACACTGACGAATAGTGATCACATCATCACAGAGTAGAAAGTATGGAGCACAAGGATTGATTTGATACATTGGTCAGAGAGGTAATGTACTTAAATAGATCTAAAAATCTGCAATTTAAGTTGCAATATGAATAGGTCATAATGTTTTAGTTTAACCATTGAAGCATCAAGTCTCTTAATCGAGCAAGACTTACCAGTCTTCTATATATTGAGGTACATCCCAAGGAGTGCCAAAAAGGTTGATTCATGAAAGTAGCATTGGATATGCCTGATGCCTATTGACAGTCTAAGAGAGAGGCTGATTTAAGGATGACAGCATTAGATGCTCGATACTAAGTGACAACCTCTATGTATAAAATCCTCTAACAAGGTCACACCTAACAGTGTGTTTGTAACCTTTAATAGGGTTGTCTCTTAACAAAGCTCACTTCAGAAGAGTGAAAATTTGGGGTACTGGTTCCAGTGGTTTTTTCCCTTAACATGGTTTCCACGTTAAAATCCATGTGTTATGTGTGTATGATTCATTTCTTTACTCTTTTGTATCTTACATAATTCATTTTGGATATATCAGTATACTCTACATATTTACTATATTTCGGTAAATAGATGATTGCTTATCGGTAAACATTAAGAAGAAGGTTTAACAGAGCAATCCGACAAGTAGTAAATTGATATAAGTTATTCAAGGCATTCATCTTGTAGGATAGAAGATAACTTGAGAAATAATTTGTGGTTATAAGTTTTGAACGGTTGATTTAAGGATTAAAATTTGAGGCCACTGATTCACCCCCCCTCTCAGTTATTACTAACATAAGTGTGTTCTCATCTTGTTCTTCCAGCTGTCAAAGTTTTCAGGATCAAATTTCAGACCATCCTTCCTGTAGTAAGTCATCTTAAGGATCACCTTAAGCTGTTAAGATTTATCTCTAAGGACTAGTAGCTCTGCTACCATTTGTTAGGAATAATAGTCCACAAGACAATTGAGAGGGGGGGTGAATCAACTGTAATATAGATTATTAAAATTTAAACTTTACAAAACCAAATTTGTGATGTAAATGATAACACAGTACATGCCAACACCATAACATAATACTTTTTGTCGAGGATACCCTATTAAAGGTAAAAACCTAGTGGAAATCAGCACCCACAAATAATGTACTAAGAGTATAGTATTCCTATTAAAAGATTTAGCCCTGTTAGGAGATTATTACAACATTACAGTACATAGTCCCTGCTAGGAGACGAACCCTGTTAGGAGTCAAGAAAAGTAGTAGGCTCACTGCCCAAGTATACTGCCCAAAGAAGGTTAAAACCATCCTCTAGGATTCACAATCTGAATAAGTGTATATAGAAAATATACAATCCAGTGAACTGTCTGATAGCAACTGCCTTTGCTTGGTCAATTTTAATGAAGTACTCTTGTCACATAACTCTGCTCTACATCCAGCAGCAAAATAAACCTCAAAACTTTCACTTCTCTTTACTTTTTAATATCTACCACATCTTTCCAAAAGAAAAGATTTCACATATATACCCCTTACAATAATTCTTCAGGTCAGCCAATGAAGCTTTCCCAATATACAAACAATTGATTAGGTCAGCCAATTAAGGATTTCCAATATATAGATAATTATATAACCCCTTGCTAAGATACACACGAAACCTATAACAAGTAAACATAAAATATAATCCATCACATATACTTCTAGATCTGCAATCCACGCTCACAATTCATTTTACATGCTACATGTCTGAAGTCAGCCACTAGATAGGTCTCCTCCAGAATATACACCACAAATGATGTCACCAGTAATCACACAACAATAAAACTCATCCCATTATTCCAACATATATCAGTTGTCCACTAGTAAGCTCGCTTCATCTTAAATATATTCACCAGAAAAACATACCTGAAACACAGAGATGTTCTCTATCCAACATCATAGTTATAGTCCAGAAACCAGTCTTCACCAAATCAACTGTAACATCCACAATATGAAACATAAAGCAAAGTGACCTTAGAAATAAGGTCAACACACATCCTTCTTAATATATCCAACTTCAAACGTTCTAAATCATCTGTACATTTTCTATACACTTCTGCCAGTTAAGTAACCAGTCTACCCTCTCCATAGAAACATATGTTGACATCAGTGACAAAACATGAATATCAACAATATGATCAGTACCAAAAACTGATATCATCCAACAGTTCTTGGTGTTTAAGTTGAACCCCAAAATCATGTGCCTCATTTATGGCTTCATTGCTACTTAGCTGGCATGCGCTCTATCGATCTTAGCGAATTATACATGTTAGTATGGTAATGCTTCATTCAAGAAGTAGAATCTTCTTTTGGAAGGCATAAAATGTACTTCCTTTTTTTTTATCTCTCATATGGGGATTGATTCAGTGGATACACTTGAGGTTCAAGTACTCATCATCAAAAGTACTCTCTTCTTTATCAACTTCACAAAGTTTGATCAAATTTGTGTATATTAGTTTAGTAGTCTCATGTTTTCACTCATGCAGTAAATCTTAATCCACATATCTTGATGATTCAATAATTCTATAAAACATGAGTGCATTATTAGCAGAGTTTACAACTTCATCATGCTTTAGAATTCTTCAATTCTTATGTCTGTTTTGGAGGATATTTTTTTGATTGGGTTTTCTATATTTCTCCACTTTATGACATATTTCATTGTACATGGGTACCTCATCAGGCTAGTAGTCGAGGCTCATTGTTTATCTTGTCCTCCTAAGTTATGATTAAGGGGGGGTGTTAGTGTAATTATTTAATTTGCACTTAGGTTTACTAAGCCTACTTAGTCATTCATTTTCATTCAACACTTGTCTATCACAAGTCATCATTTTGAGGAGCCTACTAGAGATATGTCAAGTTCATTTTGACACATCATCCTAGTCTCTTGGGTGGTTTTTTCCATCACTCCAATTCATCCATGCTTTCATGGTTGGACTTGGTTGCATTCTAGGCCTATATGTACACCACTTTTCCATTCAATGAATGGTTGAATTTGTACTCTCATTTTTTGGTATGTGTGCTTCTAATTTATCTCTTTCTGATCTTGGCATACCATGATCATATATATATATATA
>MU224564.1:3302640-3314711 GCA_018584345.1 Thuja plicata | reverse complement strand
AAGAAGAAGACAGAAAGAGGATAGAAGTAATCAGACAGCTATGGCGGCCAAAATGAAAGAGGAGACATCATGTTGAAAAGAATGATTCTATATTATCAACAATACTGAATAAACTCCTTATGAAATAAAAAACAGACAATCCTTATAAAGGATGTCGAAACCCTAAATGGGCAACTGCTAGGAAATAGAAACTTTCCTAAAACTGCCTAAGTGAAACTTAAGCACTAAAGAGTATTTGCTAAATTACTCTAACAAATTCCACTACCAATGACAAACCAAGAAGTAAAGCTTTGAATTCTTCCATATTACTAGTTCCATGTTCCAGAGGACTTGCCAATTTGGCCATTACTAAACCCTCCTTATTGTGAATAATACAACCAGCGCCTGAAGGCCCTGGATTACCTTTTGAGGTGCCATCAAATTTTAGTTTACTTCAACCAAAAGATGGGACCTTCCATTTACAATTAGCTTTAAGGATAGTGTTGTCTTTAACACCTTTCCCAATTGTTGGAGGAAGTTTTAATCCAAACCAATTCTTGATCATCAAATCATCCTAGCTAGTGTAGGCTTTGTGTTGAGCACTGTGTAATTGGATCCTAGCATTCATAACTTCCACAATAGAAGCCTCAATCCTGCTGTGAATAGAGATATATTCCAATGAGGTGTCTTACAATATCCGTATGTTCCTCTCTTTCCAAAGCTCCCAAATTGGGATGGATGGAGATATAATTCATAGGTTACCACATTGACTTCCCTTGTAGAGCTGAGGCCATGAAATGAAAAGAGATAAAATATCATTAGGTAGAGCAACGGACCATCCCAGTTTAGCACAAAGCCATTTCCAACATTGCTTGGCAAAGGGACAAGTTAACAAAAGATGATTTGTATCCTCTTCGTCATTGTAGAAAAACACACATCTGGAAGGACCAGAAAATCCCATTTTTTAAAACCAATTAGCTGTCAATATTCTTCCTTGGATTGCTTCCCATTTGAAAATCCCTTCTTTAGGGAGACAAATTTTGTTCCAGCACAACTGTTTATAGATTTGGGGTTTCTGTTGAGAGGGGGTGGCAGAGAGGATCTTATATCCTTCCTTCACCGAATAGACCCCTGATTTTGATCCATTCCAAACTAATTCATCTTTCCCCTTTTGGATTAGGTTGGATCTTTCCTTAATAATCTGCATCAAAGATTTAAGTTCCTAAGGATCAACATTAGGGAGATCAAATTTCTTCCATAACCAAGATCCATTCTCCAAATTCTGGGTATCTGGATCAATATAGTCTTTCACCAGCTACTCCCATTGCTCTGAGTAAATACTACTAATGTTATTCTGACTGAGTCTATAGATGATACATGGTTCACCACCCCAAGAGTCATCCCAAAATCTGGTTGAGGACACATCTTTGATGTTCCAAGAAATGTATCATTCTATAATTCCTCTAGATTTATAGATGAAGTTCCAAATTCTAGAACTCCTAGGAAGGTTGGAAGCTCTAATCACTTTTGCATCATCTAGGTGATAAAAATATTTGCCCCTAAGAATTATGACCAATTTAAGATTCCTTTCTTTAAGAATTTTCCAGTATAATTTTGCTCCAAGGGCGTGATTCTACCACTGCTGATTTTTAATCCCTATCCCACCTTCTTCTATTGGTTTGCAAATATTATCCCAAGAAATTAAAGAGAATTTCCTTTTAGAATTTGTGCCTTGCCAAAAAAAATTTCTCAAATTTTTTACAATATTCGTGTAACACCCCATCGCTAGTGAAAGGCACGAGAGAAGATAAATAGGAATAGCTGCTAAGGGGGCTTTTATTAATACCAGTCTCCCAGCCCAGGTTAGCCATCTGGATTTCCAAGCATCCATCTTCCTATCCATTTTTTCTCATATGGGTTTCCATGCAGATTCAGTCCTTAATGTTGTGTCTATTGATATGCCAAGATATTGACAAGGGAAGGATCCCATTGAGAACTTTAGGACTTTTTGGATATCCCGCTAAACTTTTTTCATAGTGTTAAGGAAATAGATTTTTGACTTTTCTTTATTTGCCTCTTGCCCTGACTCTAGTGAGTATTTATCCAAGATATCTTTTATATGATGTTCCTCTATTTTGTTTCTTTTACCAAATAAAAGTAGATCATCAGCGAATTGTTGATGAGTGACCGCTTTGAACAATGAAGTAATTTCCACCCCTTGAATTAAGCCTTGCTCTTGATGATTAATAAATCTCCGCCCTAGTGCTTCTACCATAATAATGAAAAGAAAAGGAGATAGGGGGTCACCCTGTCGTATGCCATTAGAGCCTTCAAAAAAACCTTCAGGGGACCCATTAATCAAAATGGAGAACCTTGGAGTCGATATACAATAGTATATAAGGTTTATCCAAGCTCTGGAGAAGCCAAATGTTTCCATACATTTTATTAAAAACCTCCAGTCTACTTTGTCATATGCCTTCTTAATATCCAACTTTACTATCATACTAGGATGTTTATCCATACATTTTGTTAAAAACCTCCAGTCTACTTTGTCATATGCAACTTTACTATCATACTAGGATGTTGCAATTTTTCTTAATATCGAACTTTACTATCATACTAGGATGTTACAATTTTTGTTTAGTATTAGAACTTTTTTGTTTAATTTGATATTATGGTTTTTTTTAATATACTATCTTTTACATTATAATATTAAGATTTTTTTTATGTCTTTGTTGCTTTTTGAATTTTCATTATACTATATTTGAAAATATCATAAACAAATTAGTATGATACATTATGTTTGTTAATTTAATTTTAAGTTTCACTCAATCAAAAAAATAACAATTAATTTATTTTATATATAAAAATGGTATATGCTCTAGTTGTACATAATAAAGAAAAAAATATTTATTTATTTATTAGACATCTTCATTTACACAACACAAAATAATAAGTTAAAAATATGGTTCAAAGATTTACAATTTTTTTATGTATTTTAAATATTTATATGAAAACATAGATTAACTTTAATTCTTTGGAATTTTGTTTACATAAAAACGAATAGGGAATGATAATATTTCTTAACATTTCTTGTATTTTAGGGAACACTAATATGCCTTGGCAATTTCCAACATCTTGGGGGAAGACTAGTCTTTCTTTATGATTTCCTATGTTTTAAAGGATATACATATGTTTTTAACAATTCTTCATATTTTAAGAATACTAATATTTTTTCAATTTTTCTGTTTAGAAAGACTAATATTTCATAATAACAATTTCTTATGTTTTAGGAATCTAATATTTCTTTGTGATTTTCTATTAAAATTAGTATTTTGATAATTACAAGACTAATTATTAAATAGTTCCTAAAATTCTATTAAAATATACTCTAACTACAAGTACACCGTTGCACTTGTTAATTTGTAATTATCTTCTTACGATGTTATATTTTGTAAAGGATTTTAGGTACTTTCAACGCTTACCCCTTGAATCAGAAATATTCTTTTTTTTTTCTTGATGCTTAAATTATTTATTTAATCTTAGTGTTTATCTACTCTTTTCATTTATAATTATTTTTTAATTATAACTTTTTATTTATTTTCTAAATGTGTTATGTACATTTCTCTTTTACCTTTTCTTTATTTTAGTAATAAATCATAGAATATGATAAAAAATTGTTAAAAGTGTTCTATTATTTATTATTATAAATTGTAAAATTACATTTTAACATATATTTATTTATAACCTATTTCCATTATTGTTTATAACTTCTTTCTCTTGTCCGAATGTTTCGCATTGAACTCGCAAAATGATTCAGCTGAGAAGAATATCCATTTCGTCAATAGCTCAGTATTAACTTGTTTGCTTCCATTGTAGAGCCTTTAAAACAATGGCTCAATCTAGCGATGATACTGAGGATTACCATATGGGCCATACATCCAAGCCCTTATATACTAATAGTGACGTCTCCTTCACTGTAAGTATTTAAAATTTATTCTTTCCTTTTGGTGTTTGACCAGTATTCCAATTATAATGCTTTTTTCACAGGATGAAGAAAAAGAAGCGATTGCATCTCTCACACTGATTAAAGATAAACCGGTGCTATTTAATAGTCGTGAATTGCGGAAAGAGGATGCCCACCATGCAGGTCATGCTCAAGATGTAGCCAACATCAGTTCCTGTCACCCTCAAATGGTGAGTCATAATACCAGGCTTGCTAATGCTCAAGTTGAAGCCCCTTCTGGTTTTCCTGTTGAAATAGGAAATTTTAATACTGGGTTTTCTAATCGGAGAGGTTCTGATAAACAAATATATAAGCAAAGGAAGAAGGATTTTGAATTGAAAGATACAGAGGAATCTGAAGTTGGGTTTTCTAATCGGAGAGGTTCTGATAAACAAATATATAAGCAAAAGGAGAAGGATTTTGAATTGAAAGATAAAGATGAATCTGGAGTTGTATTGTCCCTGGGAATTAGAAAAGATGGGTTTCAGAAAGACATAGGCTATCATGGTTCAAGTGCGAATGAAAACAGCATAGCAAACCCTAATTCTGCGCTTTCTAACGGGAGAGGTTCTCATAAACAAATATGTGAGCAAAAGAAGTCTTTTGAATTGAAGGACAGAGATGAATCTGATGTAGAATTGTTTCGGGGAATTAGGAAAGATGAGGTTTATAAAGACATGGGCCATCATGGTGCAAGTGCTGATAACAATAGGATAGAAAACCCTAATGCTAGGTTTTCTAGCTGGAAAGGTTCGGATAAACATATGTCTAAGCAAACAAAGCATTTTGAATTGAAGGACAAAGGCCAATCTAAAGATGAATTATTTCTCGGGATTAGAAAAGATGCGGCTCACAAAGAAATAGGCTATCATGGTTCAAGAGCTGAGGACAATGTCATAGAAAACCCTAATGCTAGGTTTTCTGGGTGGAGAGGTTCTGATAAACAAATATATAAGCAAAAGAAGTATTTTGAATTGAAGGACAAAGACAAATCTAAAGATGAATTATTATTCGGGATTAGAAAAGATGAGGCTCGCAAAGACATAGGCCATCATTGTGCAAGAGCTGAGGACAATGTCATAGAAAACCCTAATGCTGGATTTTCTGATAAACAAATATATAAGCAAAAGATGTATTTTGAATTGAAGGAAAAAGATGAACCTGAAGTTGAATTATTTCCTGGGATTAGAAAGCATGAGGTTCACAAAGCCATAGACCATCATGGTGCAAGTGCTTATGACAATATCATAGAAAACCTTAATGCGAGGTTTTCTAATTGGAGAGGTAAATATTTTGAATTTAAGGACAAAGATAAATCTGAAGATGGAATTTTGGTGAGCAATAGAAAAGATGAGGTTGGCAAAGATATAGGCCATCATGGTGCAAGTGCTAATGACAATGACATAGAAAACCCTAATGCTAGGTTTTCTTATTGGAGAGGCTCTGATAGACAAATTTATAAGAAAAATAAGTATTCAGCATTGAAGAACAAAGATGAACCTGAAGATGAATTGTTTCTTAGGAATAGAAAAAATGAGAATCACAAAGACATAGGCCATCATGGTGCAAGTGTTGATAACAATGGTATAGAAAACCCTAATGTTGGGTTTTCTAATTGGAGAGGTTGGGATAAGAAAATATATAAGCAAAAGAAGATTTTTGAATTGAAGGACAAAGATGAATTGTTTCACAGGATTAGAAAAGATGAGGCTCACAAAGACATAGGTCGTGAAGGTGGAAGTATCGATGACAATAGTATAGGAAACCCTGATGCAAGGTTTTTCAATTCTTCTGATAAACAAATATATAGGCAAAAGATATATTTTGAGTTGAAAGACAAAGATAAATCTGAAGATGAACTGTTCCTCAGGATTAGAAAAGATGAGGCTGACAAAGACATAGGCCATCATTGTGCAAATGCTGATGACAGCGGTATACAAAATCATAATGCTTGGCTTTCTAATTGGATAGGTTCTAATAAAAAAATCTGTAAAGAAAATAAAAAGGGTTTTGAATTGCCCTCTGAAGATGGATCTGAAGGTGAAGTGTTTCTCAAGATTAGAAATGAGGTTCACAAAGACATAGGCCATCATGGTGAAACAGCTGATGACAATAGCATGGAAAACCCTAAAACCAGGGTCTCTAATGAGGGGGCTGATATAAATGACAATGGTAAAAGAGCTAGAAGTAAGACTAATCGGAATGGAAAAGGTAGCAGAGGTAGGCCTCGGATAAAAGGCCAAGCTATTGGAGTCTGTGATTATCAGAGAAGTGGACGTTTTGAAGCCAATATATGGTATTGTATTGTTTTTCTATATCCAGTGCTTCTGGAATAGTCTATTTGAATAATTCATTCATCACAAAACACATATAGATTTGTACATAGTTTTCATAATCTGTGATTCCTCTTTACATTATTCAGTAAGACTATAAAGCTATTTAATAATCTTGTGTGCATTGTTAATTCCTTCTGTAATCAATAACTATAGACTGTTAGTTTTAATTTATATATGTATCAAACAATATTATTTTGTCACTAAATTGGTATCTTATCAAGTTGGGTTATATTTCTTCACAGGCTTAAGAAAGAAAAGCGTCAAATACATCTTGGTAAGTGCACATAGCTTCTCATAGTGCTATCTACTTTAAAATTAAGATGTTTCAGAGAAAACTAATGCAAGGATGAAGAAATTTGTTGTTTTAAATGCTGTGAATGTGCTATTAATCTTTTCAAATATTCCACCGATTTAATTTAGGAAAAATTGGAGTAAATATTTTTGACCTATATCCAAGTCACTATTTGAATAAAAATAATTGATGAAAAATTAGGTTAGATGTTTTTCTAATGAAGGAAGCAACTCTAAATGATTAGAAAAGGCTGCACTATGTTATGTACTCATAATTGATACTTATGACTCTTGATTTTGCTTTATATTTAGGTCAGTATTTCATTGCTGAAGCTGCTGCAAGGTCGGTACAACAAAAAAATATCCGTCAAATGGTTTAATTTGTTTTCGTTAGGGTAATCCCCACTTATGGTTTCAAACTATTACTGTGCAGGTGTTCGGACAAAGCTATGTTAGTTACACGCCTACCAGCTGAGAGAAACTTAAATTACCTAGAAACAGATTATGACATGAGACTTATAGAAGAGGTATGCCGTGAAAGGAATTTAAAATCAAGGCTTAAGTTTGTAATGTTATTTTAGCAAATTTTATTTAAGAGATGAAGCTATAAATATTAAAAATTAGAGCAGTTGTAATATTATTTATATGATTTATTTATTGAAATGTGTTTATATTATATATGTTGCGAATCTAATAGAATTTTTATAATTATAATAATCAGATTGACAACTAATTGTAGATGTTTGATAATATATTAAGAATTGATTGAAAGTAATTTTAACACAACAATCTGGATACATCTACATGTCTAGTGTGGAGATTCATTCAAACACCCATTTTCAATGCTACAATAATAGACTTATTGACAACAAAAATAATAGGACATAAACCGTGCAAAAAACAATTCCTTGAAAATAGCTCTTAGACCAGTAAGACTTCTTCAAGTTGCTCCCAACTACTAGTCTAGTTAGCTGACTATTATTCAGATAGCCAACACTATTGGACTCCATTTGCACACGATGTTGGATGATGCACAACTTTTAGATTTTCTAAGTGTATGATGCACAACTTTTAGATTTTCTAATGATCTCTCAGAATTATTGGATAACAATATTCATAAATATGTCTCATGACCACAGTGAGATATAGTTCCTCCTATCTATTAACATCTATCTAGAGTCTATTGTATGGTGTCTTATCTTCAAAATATGACAAGTTCTTCCTTTTCAATGAAGTCATGATTCATCATCATTGTCATTTGATGGTTATTCTGCAAATTTCATTTGAAAACACCCAAAAAAAAAATTAATAGGAAATATATAATGCAAAATCTGTTCTTTGAAAGATACTCTTGATTGTTTGTAAAGTCATTTAACCATCATCCAAGTTTCAACATCATTGAACACCATTTGCACATGGAGAGTCTCATCAATGTCATTAAGATATGATTGGAACTTCCGATCCATTAATATTGTCTCAAGCTATTGAGCATCTATCTAGCACACAAATATGTATACTGTCCATCAAACATTTAAACCGTGGAAGAGACTTAAGAAGATGTACTATAGTAGGAGGATGAATAGCATATGATAGACCAAATACCCTATTAAAAACTGGATTGACAACCATTTGCAGATGTTTGACAAAAAAAAAAATGAAATTACAAGTATAATTTAAAATATATTCATGTTATGTTTTGTTTTTTTGTTTGTTTATAATTTATTTTTCTTTATTTATTTAATGGACATATTACACTTCAATTATATAATTACATATTACTAATTTTTTTTTATAGAAATACTAACCAAATTATATTAACTTAATAAACAAAATACATCTAGTAGAAGGAAAAAAAACTCCCTTCAAGTCACTCTCAGAGTCATATGCCCAGAAAAAAAGCACACTAGAAATGGGCCTAGCCTAGAAGAAAAACACCCTCAAGCACCAAATGTAGGTTCATTGTTTTATTTTTCATTAAAAAAACTAATAATATTAGCCATCTCTAGCATTGTGTTTTTTTTATTAGAACAAGTGGGAAAGAGACCTCAACCCATATTTGTTGTTTCTTCATTAGTGAAATAATTTTGTAAATTAACA
The DNA here is from genome assembly GCA_018584345.1 of Thuja plicata. Classification (NCBI taxonomy): domain Eukaryota; kingdom Viridiplantae; phylum Streptophyta; class Pinopsida; order Cupressales; family Cupressaceae; genus Thuja; species Thuja plicata. The sequence continues at coordinate 3,306,002 of MU224564.1, read as the reverse complement.
AATTGAACTTGGAATAATTTTTGAATATAAGGACATCAATTTTCAAATGTATATTTTAGCATGAAAAATTAGAATCTTTCATTTTATCATAGTGGATTTATAAGCATAGTGATGCTATCTAGTGAATCATGATATATTGCCAAATCCTTTTTAGAATCAATTAATGACTTTCTCTTTTGTCCTACATAAATCTACATTTCAAATTGATTGTAATGAAAATGTATATAGTTATCAAATTGATTACAAATAAAATAACTTATCTAGTATTGTTATTAGGTAAGCCATATACCTTGTTTGAAGTATAACCTTTTGGAATATTTAATCAAGGTTGAAATGGAGTAAATGCAGTTTCCAATCATTCATTATAAACTTTTCAAAGGTTTTCATTATAAAGAATTAATATGCTTCCTATTAGATCTAGTGATGACTAAACCATCCACATAAAATTTTACATTTCATAATTTTCAAATGAAGTAGACTCTAATTTGTATTTGTAGTACCCAGAAGGTAAAAATAATTGTCAATCTTCTTATTCAATGTTCTTAATACTTTTTAAGACTATATTATAATTTTTTCAACCTAAAAATATATATAAGATAATTTTGATCTATGAGACCGAATACGGAATCAATATAAAGAATACCGGATCAATATAAATATGTTTATGAAGGTCTCTCTTCAAATAAGCGTTCTTCACTTCTAATTCTAATCAAAATTAACTAGTTTCAAAGACAAAACAATTCTAACCACATTCATTTTACAAATAGAAAATATAATCAACACCTCCCTTTTAATCAAAATCTTTAGCAACTAATCTAACTTTTAATTGGTCTTTAACTCAATCATATTTCAATTTTCTTTTGTAAATTATTTTGCATCCACCAATATATTTCTCTTTCTGAAGGGCCCTAAGATCTCAAGTTCGGATTTTCCGCAAATTTTACTCAAATCATCATATTCCATTTACGTGAAGTGCTTTAGTTTTTACTTACCTCCTGTTATTAATTATACAAGCTTCGATAGCGATTTTGAATGATCACCTTTTTCATAATTGCACTTCCATCTTATCTCTCTCCATGTTCATAAACGTCAATGCTCCTTATCATTTATGTAGAAGCATTATGTTTGGTCATTGATTATGGGGCAGAAAATTTGTATCTTAGTAAACAAAATATGTTGTTAATACAATATGTTAACAACATGTATTGTAGTCTATTGTATTTGTTTGCAAATTACTAACATGCATTAACGCAATAGACTAACACACATGTTATTAACATATTGTATTAACAACATATTTTATTTAGTAAAATGCAAAGACAGTACCTTATGTTTCCATTTCATTACTATGCTCTTCATTAACACAAGTTTGTTGATTGCTAACACCATGATTTTTTAGAGCACTATTTTGATCATCAACCTCAGAAATAATAGGAGCAAGTGTTTTAAGAGCACTATCTTGAACATCATCAACCTCAGAAATAATACGAGAAATTGTTGTACCTGTAGCAACTGCTTTATTTGGAGAGTTTCCTTTTCTGATGATACCTTGATCAGCCAAAGCGAGAAATTTATAGCTTGGTTGAAAACATTTGTGTATTGAGAAAAAGATTAACCACACAACCTTCGATCTATAAATGATTTTTTTGAGCTCCATTCTCGTAGTCTCTAGTTTAAACTCTTTTTTTAAAGATTTCTACTTTCTGGAAAATTCTAGACAGTCTGATTTCCACTATTAAGCTAAATAGTTATAGCAGATGGTGTTTTCATTGAACACAACCCTTCTTATACGCTTTCTTTGTTTTGGCAGTGGAGACAGGTGTTTAATAACGATGTTAACAAATTTGCTGATATACTCCGTGAACAATCCAAGAAGTGTTCAGAAGGTTGCATTAAAGGATTAAAGGAAGAAGCCGCATTGGAACTTCTGCAACTGATAGAAGAAAAGAAAAAAGCTGAAGCTTCAGCAATCAATTGATAAAAAGGAAACAAAATCTCCCAGGAAGCAAAAGCTATTAACTTTGCAGAAATAAATATCATTGTCTAGTATCAGATACTTTTTGAATTATATTATTATGGCTGGTTGGCCTTTGATACATTATGTAGTTTACTGTATTTCACTGCGGAACACAACATGGCATGATTTAGAAATGATGGAGAACAGACACTGATTAATTCCCTAGTCCCAACTTACTTAAATCTTTTGGGTGCAAGAATTTGAATATATTATAAAAGCCGTGCATGATGCAAGATTTGCATTCTATATTTTGCTTTAATTTAGCTTTTTTAAGAAAAATAGCCTAAGTTATACCATTAATAAAATTTTCTTCAACCCATTCCTAGGCATGCTTGAAAATGATATGACAGGGATGTCATCGATAATGTAGGATGACACTGAATATTAAACAAGCTACTAACTAGTTCGTGTATGGCTATAATCCTGAAGCATTGAGTTTAACTGGCTATCTCTATAAGATGAATGTCTTTATTTGCATCTTACTGGCTATTGTAATGTGATGGTATACGATGTAGCTACTGTTATACTAGGTTTGATCTATTAGCAAGGGAAAAATGTTGGTATAGATCAATAACAGAATTTGTACAATTGTAAATAGTCTTAGTTCGCTATTATAGTTAGCTGTTTAATATTACAGTTTGTTGTCAATAGCCTGTATTTATTGTCAGTCTTTCCCAAACTGATAGGACTGTTAGAAGTTTACCTATATGTAAATTTATCAATGAATAAATTACTCAGTTAGTGTTTCAGCTATTTCATTTTTCAATTTGATATCTGAGCCCTCGATGTTCCTTTGTCTTGTCATTTTCAATCAAACAGTAGAGAGCTGTGAAGTGAACCATTAATGAGTAGCGATCAAGCTTGGTGCTGCTGTTGATCCATTTCAACGCTGTTTTATAAGTCTTTAGGATTTCCTCGTCAATTTTTTTTTGATAAATGTTATGTGTTCTTTTGCTGGAGGAGACTGTAAAATACTTTCTTTTTCATTTAGATCTCTTTTAACAGTGAACAATTCAATTAACAGCCCAAAGATCATCAATACCGAATATTTCACAAACAAAACTTAATATGATCTATTGTTTAAGGTGACATACCTTGATTAACAGCGGAAGATGTGATGGCTGCCATCTATTCTGATTACCGATGCAATTCCTTTGCTTACTCACGGATCAGATGAGAATAAACACAGTAATGGCTTCCTCTTCTTGATTCTGACTCCTGACGGTTACACTCCTTCTCAGAATTCGGTTTCTCTCTCTAACCCTATTTCTTTATGCGTTTCTTGATGGAGAAGAATACAACTCTTGGCAGGGAGAGAGAGGACCCAATCCTTTATATAACATTT
>MU224564.1:3254772-3279946 GCA_018584345.1 Thuja plicata | reverse complement strand
AAAATATTACAAAACATCCATTCAGACCAGAATTACACCGAACGGAATATCATCCTTAAAAACATCTACAGATTGAATAGGAGAATTAAGACCGAGATACTGGTAACATATAGACTAACGAAGCTTAGAATGAAAACTACCTAGCAGACTCCGAATTACACATAGCTTTAAGATGTTACCGATGGCTTGGCGATCACTGGAAGTATTATATACCCATGAACTGAGCCAAAACTGAGGCAAAAATTTGGGAATTGAGCTAGTGGGTGCGCACCTTACCTTTGCCCTTTCCTGAAACACGCCCATTTCTGGATGACCAAGATGAGTTTTCCAAAGGCGACTGAGGGGTAAAAGGTGGGGAAGGGGCCATCACACCAGAGTTCTCCACAAATGCGAGCATTAGAGATAAGTTATGAAATAGGAGGAATGCATTGGCGATGATGTCACTCGGTAGAAGATCCATGAATTTGACAGCTTCCCGCTTGAGATGTTGTAAATCTCTACCCTCTAGTGCCAGCTTGAGAATGTCATACAGTCAAACCAGCTCCTTTTTGGTTTCCAAATGGATTGGAGGGAAAAGGCTTCCAATCCATGCATTTGATCTTGTAAAGGGGGAAAATGGAGATCTTTAAATAGGGTTTTGTACAATGGGGATTCGTACATAAAAGAGACCCTTTGCCACATTTAACCACTTACATTTAATTGTAATGATAAGAAATGTAAACCTGGAAATGTTTGCAAAGAATAATGGAAATAAATACATACCTACATCATAGAAGATCTGGAAATACCTAATTTTTGATGCCTGTGTCAGGTTTATAGAAGATTTGCAACTGGATCTGGAACCTAAACACAAAGATGAAGAAAACCCAGAAATATTTTCCAGGTCTGGCTCAGGTCGACTTTGAACCAAAACATAATGTTGATCTTGACCCAGAATAGAATGTCGATTTTGACCCAGAACAAAATGTTGATCTTGACCTAGAATAGAATGTGGATCTTGACCCAGAATGTCAACCTTGACCTATAAAGCTCTGATGGAAAATCTATTTCAGGATCCTGAAAGTTTAGTTAAAAGGGTATCCGAATCTGGTCTGCAACTCCTAAAATAGTGACTGTAGATATCTAAAAAGGGTATTTTGGGGTGGCTATATCAGGTTTTGCCTTAGTCAAAACCCCATTTTTGTGGTTTTCACCTCCATGAATAGCCAGATGTAATAGAATGTATGTGTGTGTTGCTTGTATGAAGAGCTTTGAATGTGCAATAACAAGATCTAATCCTCTAGATTGAAACCCTAGCATGAATTTAAATGAGAAAACAATGCATCTATTTGAATATGATAAAGAAACAATACCAAGTCCCCATGGCTAAAGTACTCCTATCAAACTCACAATCTGTAGTTGCTATCCACTGATTGTATCGTTTGAACACTTGAATATTGAAAGTAGTAGATCAATGAAGAAGGAAGCATTTGAAGAACTCTTTTCTTTATTCAATGAAGATCCACAATGGTGTGTCCAAAAAAATCCTAGCTTGTATCAAGGAATCATCATATCTTATCCTCCTATATCACCCTCTTGCATTCTTGCATCATCATTATGTCATAATCGTAATTTTTTTTCTCTTCAAATGAAGGCAAAAGAGAGTTCTTATATAGAGATCTCAATGTAGACCTCCTAAGATAATGCAAGGACCCATAATTCAAATTTTACCTCAAATCATTGTCCAATCACAATCACCAACCAAGGAGGGGATGCATTAATTCAAATTTTAGAGAAAACACTTCCGCATTCGGTTTTGGGGACCTATCTTTAAGTTTAGGACCCCGATATGATCCAAATCTGAAATTGGGGACCAAAACCTAATAGAGGTCAATGTCAACCTTGACCCTAACCTGAGGTTTCAGGTAGGTCACCCTAAGAAATCTGTAAGATTCCCAGGTCAGCCAGGGACTTAGGAAGGTGAGAAAACATATTAGAATGCTAGGAAGAGGCACATAGGCCTAGAAGGAGTGTGATGAAGATTAGGAGGACCAATACATAGGTCATACCTAGAAAATAGAGTCATGGATAAGGAAACTAAGGAGAATTCATAGGATCCTAACCCTAATTTCACTTAGAAATGCAGAATCAAGTGCAAATTCATCCTAAATGGAAATCTAACATGCAAGTGCACTAAATGATAGTGCTAAACCTACCAAAATGGAAGTGGTTCCATTTTAAGATGATATATATCCCCCACTTTAACTTAGATATGACACTACGTGAATATGCAAGCTAAAGTAAGAAAAGATCATGGAATAAAAAGGATATAACCAAGTCCTGAACGTAGAGATCCTGTGAGAAACCATTAGTACCCGCAACCTGTAGTACATAAGGTTAATGAAAATCCATAGAGAACCTAAGGCTTCCTAGGATGAATTTAAAAAGTGCATAAAGCCCCTTATCCCCCCCTGTTTTGGCTTACCGGTTGTGAAAGGTGAAACAGGGTGATAAGGATAAACCTATACACTAGATATGTAGTTAATTGAAAAGTCCTTTCCTAAAATAGTTAGAAGGATTCCTAACCTTAACTAATTCAAGGAGTTAGGTATTTGAATCACAATTTTGATGCCACTGACGACACAAAAAATGGAGCTATCAAACTCAAGTTATGATGAAAAGAGTGAATGTCTATCTAAATGCATATGAAGGAAAATTCAAATTTAACCTAAGTAAATTAAAACAAAACCCTAATAAAACCCTATTTTCTAGCTATAAATAAGATAATAAAGCACTTACCTCCTCATTCTTACCATTTTCATAGTTTAGGAGAAGAAGCCAAATGCTGAAGAGACAAAAAATTTGAGCGACTCGCATGAAGATCCTGAGAGAGTGCCTGGCGAGCGGACAAGCACTTCCTGAGGTGAGTTCATAGTTTGTATATTAGTATTCATAAAATTCCTATTTTCATAGGTAAGTTTGACCTTGACCCTTAAAGGTTTACTTTGACCTAGTTATGTTGACCTTGACCCTTTAAGGTTTACATCAACTGGGAAGGTCTCATCCTTTCTGGGGATAAGGTCAACCTTGACCCATAAAGGTCAAACTTGACCCAAAAAGGTTGACCTTGACCTGGTCAAGTGAGTGATATAGTTGTATGATAATAGAGTTCTGATATGATGTTGTTTGTGTTGATAGGATCTTGTCCATCTTCGAGAGAACCCATTTGGAGGGCCATTGCTGACTATCAGAGAGAACTTGTCCGAGCTACATCAGGATGAGATAAAGCTATTGAGAGATGTAGGACTATATTGAGTAGTAGTCCTACCATAGATGAGGCTCCATCAAGCCATGGTATTAGCTATGATAGAGAGGTGGGATGAGGACACTTGTTCCTTACTTCTTCCCTTGGGAGAGATCATGATTACACTGGACGATTTGTACAAGATCCTATGACTTCCTGTCTGAGGCAATCCTGTTACACTGAGAGTGCAGTGGGGTTATGATGAGATCCTCTCAGATGGCCCAAGTATTGTTTAGGATGAGTACCATAGATGAGGACCCAACTAGATTAGATTGGTCTATCAGCTATCTTAGCAGGCCCGAAACCTCTTGTACAAAGAGTGATTCTATGTATACTCTCTTTGGTTATAGTACCGAACACAAAGGTTACAGTCTTCTCAGCACTATTCACTCATCTTGTACACAGGATGAAGAGTGATAGGACTATCTTTGCATGGGGCTACAACATGCTAGCCCATCTTTACCACAAGTTGTATCAGTTACTGATATACTAGTGGGAGAGTCTCATAGTATGCACCTTGTTACAGGTTTGGATGTTCGAGCATTACGTATGTACATGACCATAGGGTGTTCCGATGATGGTAGATGCGAGAACACAGAGAGCCTTTTCCTACCCACTAGAAGATATCTATAAATACAAAGATATCCTATATTGGAGGTTACGCCTAGACCGTATACTAGGTATTGATGTGATATGGGGACTATACTATCAGATGACAGAATGGCCAGATACATGGCACCAGCTAGGACACTCACAAAAACATAAGCTCTTGGAGGGTCACACTAGTCACATAGTGATGCCATATTACTATGACAAAGTGATGAGATAGTTTGGTCTCACATAGGGGTTCCCTAGAGCAGTACCTCGGTATGTACACCTAACCAGATACTATCAGAGACCTGGCGCTATATGCCAACCATTAGTAGCAGATATTATAGATAGTGATACAGATGAGAGAGAGGATATAGAGGTATCACCCGATGTGGCCTATTCAGGCAGTAGCAGGGATTATATCATATACTTGATTCTACAGGGAACCCACCCCATCTTCCCTAATGACTATCCCACAAGTGATCCTGGCCTTTTAGAGAGGACACACCGAGATAGTTTCATACCAGAGGAGGAGGATCAAAAAGATGAGGAGGAGCCCACCTTAGGGAGATCATATGGAGGAGGATAGAGTAGAGGAGAGAGAAGACATGTTTCCCCCAAAGGATGGTGCCAGTGTGGATAAGCCTTTTATCCATGCCACACCACTGAGATCACGACAACCTCAACACACACATACAAAGACACCACCTTTGAGACCTAGATGTAGAAAGGATGGAGAGAGTAGTCACTCCATTATCACACCATCTAGATCCTTTGGTGATGCTCAGGAGGGAGATCCATGTATGAAACATGTATTATACTTGAATATTTGAAACCAAATACTAAAAGACAAGTATGTTTGAATTCTGTAGCTAGCATAGCATAGTGGAGGAGCTTTGTATTCAAGGTCTTGAAGGATACATGTATATCCTTCTGACTTCCAGCTAGTGAGCAAGTGTCCCTCATTGGGCACAGAGATCCTGATAGGCATGCATACATCTTTGCATGTGTCCAACGAGTGCTGAGGTTATGCAGAGTGAGAGAGGAGAAATTGATGGCTGACCTATAGAGAGCTCAGGACTCTACATATGAGGTTAGCATGTCGAGGAGCCGTAAACAAAATACCATACTGAAATCCTTAGCCTCACATTATAGACTAGAGAGAGCTTGGAGCCATCAACCCTCAGAGTGTAGAGACAAAGATTGATAGATAGGGCACATGTGCCACATATGTATCAAACTCAAAATAAGTTTTATATATATATATATATATATATATATATATATATATATGAAACACTTTCTTTGCACAATTAGTTCTGTGATTGATTACTATATTTTCATCAATACACAAAACTTAATAGAAAGAAAGAATGAAAAATGTGTATGAATGTATTCAATATGATTTGCTAAAATCACATAACCTATAAAACTAACATAACTTTTTTATAAGGGATACATAAATACATAAAGAAAGAATGATGTATTAAGGATAATAATGTTTGAGATGCATAATATTAATAGGTTCCCTAAAAGGAATACCATCCATATCAGAAATTTTATAAGCACCTAAACCAAAGTCCTCAATTACAACAAAAGGTCTAAGCCAATTAGAGATAAACTTTCCTTTTTCATGAGGTAAAGCATTCACATTTCTTTGGTTTTCATACAAGAATAAATCACCTACTGAGATTGATTATTTAGTTAGCTTATGATTATATTGTTTCTGAAGTGATTTACGATAAGCCTTTATATGTTCCAAAGCATTTATCCATTGTTCATCCAACATTTCCAATTCATGTAATCATTGTTCCCAAAAAGTATCCTTGTCGATTATCTTATGAAATGAAACACGTAAAGAAGGTATTTCTAATTCTAATGGAATAATAGCATCAGTACCATAGACAAGATTATAAGGAGAGCTACCCATTGCAGTACAAACACTAGTCTTATAAGCCCATAAAGCATAGGTAAGTTGGGTATGCCAATCTTTCACATGCTTATTAACTCTTTTCCTTAATATTTATTCGGTAAACTTATTCGATGCTTCAACTTGACCATTAGATTGAGGGTAATAAGGAGTAGAAAATCTATGCTAAATGCGAAATTTCTCCAAGAATTTTGTGACTTCTTTAATCTTGAAAGAAGTGCCATTATCCAAAACTATCATTGAAGGAATACCAAATTTTAATATAATATTATTAAGGATGAAATCAAAAATAATATATGCAGTAGTAGAATGGGGAGGAATAGTTTCCACCCACTTCATAAAGTAATATGTAGCCATCAAGATTGATGAGGCCAAATTATTGCCTTTATTTTGTATAATTTTAAATACTTTGTTCTAATTTCTAACAAGACATTTGTGAACCTAGCCAGTTAAAACTTGTAATAAAGTCCAGTTAGAACTGATAAACCATGGGTAGATATTTGTGACATATTTTGCTAATATTATACATATAGTGCAGTATTTCATATAACCATTAGAATATATGTTCTAATATCTGGATTTAATTTGATTAAGCTTGTTGCATGAATATTTCTGCATCACAACTAACTTGTCAGGAAAGGAAGCGGCTAGAGAGTGGTCGACAACATTCAAGGAAGACTGTTTAAGACCAGCTACGACAAAGTGATCATTACAGCACTAGGAGACACGAATAATACAATGGAGGAGCCACTATTCTAGGATGTGGGGATGTAGTGCTGCTATATTCCCTCTGCACTTTATTATGTTGAACTGGTCACCCAAGCTTTATTACCCACACTGCGGGGTGTTGCGTTTCCATCTTCTTCTCTGGTATGTTTTCAATAAGATAGTTTCTTTTCTGTTTTGTAATAAGTGTTATATCCTCTATTTATAGGGATTGGACCAATAGTTTAAAGTTAGAGAGAGAATTTTTTGGAAGAAAACTATTATATCTTATAGAAAGTTATTTTAAGTTTCATGTATCATTTGTATGTAATGAGTTTTTGAAATACAATGAAGTAATTCTTGGTTTACATTTTGTGTTAGTAGATTAGTAAAAACCAACCAATGGGGCCCACTTGGGAGGTGGAATAGGTTAGAATAGAATAGATTTTCTTTTAGTTTCCAGCATTTCCCGTACTTCCAGTATTTCAGATAGAAGTTACAATTTCTTCCTGCAGCATTGTACCTTGTGAATGTTCCTGCAGCATCTACAAGAATAGTTATAATGGATGTTCTAGGTTGAAAGTATAGGTTTAAGTAGAGTTTGCAATTTCTAGCATTCATTTCAGTAAGGAGATAAGTGTATTCTTTCCTGCAGCACTAGTGTAGGTTTCTTTTATGCATTTCTTACCTTCCTACAACATAAGCATAATGACTCTTTAAGGAATCTAGTGTACATATTGTGCTGACCATTTCAAGTATATGTCCCTGGGTTGACAAGTTAAATGCACCCCATGATGGGAGTAGTAGTCCTTAGATTGAATAAACTATTCCTAAGAAAGGCCTTGAGCATGATTATTCCACACCTATTGTGAGGCGGTTCATTTTTAGCGCCATTACCGGGGACGGTGTCAAGCTAGGAAAATTTTTGAGTCATTTTTATTCCTAGTTAGTTTTAGTTTTGTATTCTTAAAAATTTCTTCACAAGCGTGAAGAATTCAATTGCATGCATCGAAGAGAAAGGCGACGAGATGAATATGGTAGATTTCTCCCAGTAGAGTCTTCTAATTTGAATGAGGAAGTTGACGAAGTTGAGTTACCCTTTGAAGACGCAAGCCCCGACTTTCCTGCAACATCTTCCTCTAGAGCAGAACCGTTTGATATAAGCGGTCTTTGACCTTTTGTAGAAATCTTGGCCGGCTTTCTAGATAATTCTAGCCCAAATCCACCTATTATTAACAACCCCAAAGCTAATGCTCCTTTCCAGCAGCAAACTCATAATCAAATACCCCTAGTAATGGCACACCCTACTTTCCCATTTCCTCTCCCGACTCTTATAAACAATTCTAATCTCAAAAATATACCTACAGCTGCTCTTCCGAAGTTTTATGGTCTTATAACGGAGGATATTGACACTTTCTTGTTTGAGTTTGACATACTCTATCAAAGATTTGACTATAATACTGATGCCCATAAGCGCAAGTTGTTTTCAACAACACTAAAAGAGTTAGCCTTACGATGGTTCATGGGCTTAGGAGCTAATGCAGTAGGTACTTGGGATGAGATGCAGACATTGTTTCTGCAGAAATACAAAGATTATTGCAAAGGGCGTGACCCAAAAGGAGATGATATCTTTAGGATGTCTCAAAAGGAGGATGAAACATTGGAGGACTATGTTTCATGTTTCTTGTACATAATGCAGAAGAATCCCCAGCATGTACTCGCAGAGGATTCGCAAAAACTAGTCTTCTTAAGAGGGGTAAATGATAATTGTCTGGAAGCATTAGACTTAATGGCTGGTGGAGACATATCCCAATCCTCTTGGGATGACCTCAAGAAAATCTGTCTCAACTACTCAAGGTCAGCTGTGAAGAAAGGCAGAGGATACAGGGCCACAGTCACAAAAAGGATTAGTTCAGGCATTTCAAAGCTAGAGATATCTAATTTTCTCATGAATTTCAAGAAAGATATTATAAATGATGTAGCTACACATTTTTATATAGTGACTGCCAAAAAGAAGCATGTAGAGGCTGAATCACAATTGGCTGAGTACTATCCACACTGTCACAAACAAAAGAAAGACTACAGATGTAAGCTGATAGTAAATCTAGAAAATCAACATTTGCCAATTGACTACATGAAGATAGATGGAGACAATGACCAAGTGTTCTTCATTTCTCAACGTCGACCATGGGCTTCATGATAAGGTATGCCACAAGATCCTCTATAATTTTCAAATTCTAACAATAATCAATGGAAAAACTAAAGTTATCAAAACACTTCTCAGTACTCTCAACCCCAATGGCCTAACCATTGGCAAAATAACCAGTGGCCTAACCAGCAAAATAACTAGTGGAAAAATAACCAATGGCCTAACCAGCAAAATCAATGGCAACCACCGCAAGGAAACTGGCAGCAAACTAATCAATGGAGGGGGCCTCTACAGTGGCCTAACCAAAATTCTTGTTGTCCACAATTACCACCTCCAATGCAAACACCTGCAATAATGCCACCTCCTACAACAACTAATGTTAATCCAAAGCCAACCCAATTGCCTACTCAACCTCAGCCAAATCCAAACAACAAACAGTAGCAGTAGCAAATGTACACTACTAACACTCAACAATGCCCTACTTATTCACTAGAGGTAGCTGATATCCATTTGAGGTATGGTACCACTCTGCCTACACCTGAATATCCTATTATCATGGAAGTTGCAAAAGCTCCTACATCACTACTTCCAGAAGCCACACTGCCAGATACTAGCCATCCAACTGATATACCCAGTAGAACTACTGTCCACACTCCAATAAATCCACCCTTTCCACATAGGCTACACAAGGAAAAACCTATATCCCAAGAGGAAGAAACATTTGATATTATTGAGTAGCTGAAAAATATGAACATCCAAATCCCTCTGTTCCAAGCTATCAAAGATATACCTCTTTATGGAAAGGCTATTAAGGAAGCATGCCTTAAGAAGCTAGGATGGAAGAAGAAAGACCCTCAAATAGTACATGTTATAGGAAAATTAGTGGATATCATGTTAGGGAAGGTGGTAATACCAAAGTATTCAGATCCTGGTAGCCCAGTAGTTGACCTGATAAGAAATGGACAGACTGTGAAAAATGCTTTAGTTGATTTGGGAGCAGTAATAAATGTGATGACTAAAGATACAATGCATAGGTTAAGCATAGAAGGTTTAAGAACAACACCCACAGTGTTACAACTAGCTGATAGTTCAACTGTTACTCCAGATGGTCTCATAGAGGATGTGGTAGTTACCTTAGATTAATGGGAGTATCCTACTGATTTTCTTGTCCTATCACCTAAAGTAAACTTTGCTGGCTATCCTGTAATCTTGGGAAGACCTTGGCTAGCCACCACTAATGCCAAAATTAATTTCAAATCAGGTAGTATGACAATTTCAAATGGTCAAGCCATAAGGAAGCTAGCCCTATATCCTCCTGCCCAGCCCCAACCAAAAATGGGAGAACCTATTTGGCCAGACTTAGGGGATGAGGAAGAGCAAAATTCAGTAGCCTAGGTCATGATGTTGCATAGGAAATATTTTCTAAAAACACAAGAGGAAGATGATGTGATACGGAACATTCTTACCAATGAATGTGTTGTGGCTAAAGATGTTTCAGAGATTTCTCTTTTACAGCTATGTATCTATGAGGACGGTGTATTTCCAGCAACCCCTGAGGTAATTGATCAATTACTAACAAGTGAAATAGCTACAAGTTCAGTGCCTGAAGTGTCAATGGTAGAGCTAACAACAACAGTGGAACTTTCCCCTGGTCATAACCTCCATGTAAACAACAAGTTGTCCCAATCATAATTGGCAATGTTAACCAAGCTCCTCAGGTAGCATGAAATTTTTTTTGCATGGGATTATGGGGATATGGAAGGACTAAACCCTAAAATTTGCACCCATAGAATCTACATTAGTGATGGAAGCTTGCCACTTCGTCAACCTCAGAGGAGAATAAATCCCGCACTGAGTGAAATAGTCAAAACTGAGTTGCAGAAGTTGTTAGATGCTAGATTCATCTATCCAATCTCTGATAGCAAGTGGGTATCACCATTGGTCATTGTACCTAAGAAAGAAGGTAAGTGGAAGATATGCATGGATTATAGGGAATTAAATAATGCCAGAAATAAGGATCAATTTCCTTTACCTTTTATTGACCAGGTCTTGGATAATTTGGCTGGAAAGAAATACTTCTCCTTTCTGGATGGATACTGTGGTTACAATCAAATAAGCATTGCCCCCAAAGACTAGGAGAATACAATATTCACATGCCCTTGGAGCACATATGCTTATTCAGTATTACCATTTGGACTATGCAATGCACTTGCTACCTTTCAGAGAGCTGTGATCAACATCTTTGCTGATATATCACATGATTGCATGGAAATCTACATGGACGACTTCACTACATTTGGTGTCACATTTGAGGAAGCCCTGAAGAACTTGGAGAAAGTACTCATCAGATGCGAGGAACAAAACCTGTCTCCCAAGAGTGAAAAGTTCTTTATGATGATGCAGGAAGGAGTGGTGTTGGGACATTTTATCTCTGAAGCTGGAATCCAGGTAGACCTTGCGAAGATAGAGGTAATTCTAACTCTTCCTATTCCTACTAAGAAAAAAGATGTTAGAACTTTCCTAGGACATGCTAGCTATTATAGGAGGTTTATCTAGAACTTTAGTCAAATAGCTAGTCCTCTGTACACCTTACTTACCAAAGAAGCTAAATTTTCTTGGATAAAAGAATGTGATGAATCCTTCCTACAACTCAAGTCACTTTTGACAACTGCACCAGTACTTAGGGGTCGTGACTGGACTTTTCCATTTCACATACATACAGATGCTTTAGACTATGCCGTAGGTGCTTTCTTAGGACAAAAGTCTAGAAACCTTGAAAATGCAATCTATTATATCAGTAAGAGTCTACATGGACCTGAGTTAAACTATAAAGTGACTGAAAAAGAATTGCTAGTAGTAGTTTATGCTCTAAAATTTTTTTGCCATTGTGTAACTGGTTATCCCATCTTTTTTCATACTGACCATGCAGTAATTAAGTATCTTATGAACAAATCTACCATCACAGGCAGGTTGGCAAGATGGCTTCTTCTTTTGTAGGAATTTGATATAACAATCATTGACAAGCTAGGGAAAGAAAATGTGGTAGTTGATAATCTATCCAAAATTCACCATGATGAAGAAGATACTAGTTTGATAAATGATGCATTTCCAGATGAGCATTTATTTTATATTGCTATCCAAAATCCTTGGTATGCTGATATAGCTAATTACCTAGCAGCTAACAAAATTCCCACACATTTCTCTTATAAAGATAAGAGGCTGCTTGTAGAGAAAAGATTCCATTTCTCTTGGATTGATAACACATTATTTTACACTGGACTTGACCAAGTCATGAGGAGATGTGTGAGAGAAGATGAGACATATGACATTCTGCATGCATGTCATAATGAACCATGTGGGGGACACTTTGTAGCCAAAAGAACAACACTGAATATTTTAACAACTGGCTACTACAGGCCTACACTTCACAAAGATGCAGCCAGTTATACAAGGAAGTGTGACAAATGTCAAAGAATGGGCCAACCAACAAGATCAGATGAAATGCCCTTAAACCCACAGGTGGTGGTAAAACCATTTGATAAATGGGGAATGGACTTTATTGGTTCAATAGACCCTCTATCCAATGGGAAGTCATACATTCTGGTGTGCACTGATTACCTAACAAAATGGGTCGAAGTAAGAGCAATGAAGCATGCCAGGGACCATAAAGTTGTTGAATTTCTGTATGAAGAAATTTTTACTAGATATGGCATGCCAAGAGAACTTGTTACTAATCAAGGTACCCAATTCACTTCCAATCTAATAACAAAGCTCATTAAAGAATATAATATCAGACATCGGAAGTCAAACCCCTATCACCCTCAAGCCAATGGACAAGTAGAAGTTACAAATCAGGAAATAGAAGCAATCTTAACAAAAAATAGTTCATTTGCATCGCCGAGATTGGAGCAGCAGACTATCATAAGTTGTCTCGGTGTATAGAAGAGCATGGAAGACTACCACAGGGTTCACTCCATTTGAATTGTTATATGGTAAAGCAGCAATGCTACCCATTGAATTTGAACACAAGACATTGAGAATAGCAATGGATTTAAATATTGATCTTCCTGTAGCACAAAAAGAGCGCTTGCTGCATCTCAATTCTTTGGATGAAATGTGCAAGTCTACCCTGCAGCACACAAAAATTGTCCAAAAGCAAAGGAAACAGTGGCACGACTCCCATATTAAGAGTAAGCAGTTCTAGGTTGGAGATTGGGCATTATTGTATGATTCCAAATTCCAAGAAATACCAGGCAAGCTGCAGACACGATGGCTGGGTCCATATTAAATAATCCATGTATTTACAAATGGAGTAGTCCAGTTGACCATAATTGACCATGTACACTTCAAGCTATTAGTCAATGGACATTGACTAAATTTGTATCACTAGCCACAGATGAAAGAAGACATCCTGCAGCAATTCAACGAGCCAATTTTCAAGGATCAGCAGGTAACACTTCCCATAGCAGAGGGTGTCAACCTTCTTCCTACAGCTCTTGAATAAGAATTCCTTCGAAACTTGACCATAATAAAAACTTTATGTTTACATAAAGTTCAATTCTTCATTCACTTTCTCCATTCTTCTTTTCCAGCTCATCTCATTTCTTAATCTTCCATCCACCGACCTCCCGCTAAGTCTGACAAGTGAGGACACTTGTCAATGTTTCATAGGGGGTAGGGAAGTGTACCAATTTCTAAATGTCATTTCTATTTACTTGTTAAGATCCTCAAATCTGTACTTTGGCCTTGTCTTAATTAAAATCCAGCTGCCGCATTACACAAGTGTCAAGTGTCGTACCTTTATTCCCAAATAAACCCCTAATTGTCAGACTAGATGTGACCCAGTATTAAAACCATGACATAACTCTTGCATGAATATCTATTATTCATTCTGTTAAAGTACATTATTATTGTTCATACCAAGAATACCAGAATAATGTGAAAAAGGGTCTGTGGTTTTACAAGAGGTAGTCTGAAATTCAAAAGAGAAGAAGGTAATTGTCGACAACAGAGTAGAGGTTGAATTTGGTAAGCACAAATGGGAGGCCAATTGCAGTAGCATGAACCAGTAGTTCATGGTAATTTACTTTCTGATGTTGAGGCAGTAAGAAGATTTAATGCCTGTGGATGGCTGGGATATTTCTTGAAATTGACAGAATTTGATGAAGAAGCAGTAATAGAATTTGCAAACACATTTGATGAAGGCCAAGCAATGGTATGAAGGTTGATAGTCATTGTAATAGAGGAGTGAATAGTAGAAGTGACTATTCTACCAGTAGTAGGGGAACACTATCCCAATGCGCACGATGCCAGGTCAGCTAGGGCCCATTTTACCCTACCAGGTGACCCTCCTCTAGAGATTACTAAACAGGGGTGCAAAAGAATGTCCATTCCTCTACCATATTATGAGTTGGCCACGCACATTATCACGTATTTCACCCGTGAAGGAAGATTATCTAATTTTCATGTGCATCATTTTAAGCTGCTTAGTTATGTACGACATAATATCCCAATGAATGTCCCCAATTTCTTGTTTAATATGCTATGCATTAGTGTCGAGGAAACCCAGAAAGGAAATAACAATTTTGTTACTCACCATGCCCTAATTAAATTTCTCATAGAAAGATCTCTTAGGGACGTCTCTCCTATGGCATTGGTAGAATTTTTCCATTATAAAACCCTGCAGCCTCAAATTGCCCCTAATGTGCAAATTGGCCAAGATAATGCAGTTCCCCCTGACCCGGCTACTGAGCAAGGTAACCAAGGGGCAGAAATAAAAAATTTACAAGAAACTATGCCTTTACCCACTCATATGAGAAATGTACCTACTTCCACCTGAATAAAAGGAAAATAGAAGTTAGAAGGAGAAACTTCAGTTCCTGTAGCTCAGCCATGAAACCCTACAGTCTTGAGAGGGAAGAAAATGAAGTCAGTTCCTGCAGCCACTACTCCTGCAGCAGAGAAACCAAAGAGGGTTAGTAAGAAAAAGGCTATAGAGGTTGAGGAAACCCCTATAATAATAAGCTCTAGGATGAGAGGACAGATTCCTAAAGTACCCACCGAAAGCCAGTCCGCTTCCTCCAAACAATTTGAGGAGGAAACTCCTATTCATATTATTCTGGATGATTCTCCCAGCCAGTCTAAGATTCTAGACATTTCTCAAAATATGGATGAGGAGTGTGAAGCTAATCCAAATGAATGTCAAAATGATCTAGGAGTTAGTCATTTGGATGTTCCAAACCATGAAAATGAAACCCCTATAACTCACCAGCTAGCTTGCACAGAAATTGCCCTAGTTTCCTATAAGCGAACTTGGTTAATAAATTTCTTAGAGCAGTCATGGAGGGAACAAAGGAGGAAAAATAACCAGGGTGAAAACAATGGTCTGATTACTCTACAAATGCTTCTCTTCCAGTTATATAATAATCATGTGTTGAAAAACACTCTATGGGGAGAAGAGAAAAAGAAATTGCAGAAGGTAATGGTAGAACAAGGAGAGGAAATTGCAGAATTAAAAGATTAGTTGGCAAGATAGAAACAAAGAATGGAACATGCCCTTAAGCTGACTGACCAGATAATTGCTTATAGACCACCACCTAGGGTCTATACCATCTGTCTAAAAGAACAATTCCTCTTATTCCAGTTGATGATGACCCTCAAGGTTGTAAACACAGAGTTCAAATCAGCCCAAGAATTTTATCATTTATACCAGACCCTTCCATCTTGGCAAAAAAAGTTACTCTATGAGTTGTATGTGCATAATTTCATCATCCCTATAGAGACTAAATGGAACTCCCTACTTTAGATAGGGGATATACACCTAAGGGCCCTAATGTCTTGGATGCACAATGAGGCCAACTATGATAGAGAACTGGAGAATTATAGAGAACTCAAGAAAATGGAACCCCTACCATTAAGAGTAGAAAGAAGTCAACTTGAAGTATTCCTAAGGGATTGGTTCAAACTAACATATGGGAATATTAAAAAGGAAATAAGAGATAAAAGTTTCAAGCTTAGAACAGATGTGTATGCAGAATATGACAACATGTCTTATTTTTTCTTCCAAAGAGCCTTAACCGGTGCCAGAAGTAGGTGGGGCAGATTATCAAAGGCATTCAAAAGGTCAGAGCCACAGAGCCCCATTAACCTCAAAGTAGCCATACACCGAGCATCGAAGTATATGGAGCTGGGTAGGAAAATCAGGCAGGAACTCATGTGTCTGCTCACAATCCAGCCACCCATGCTCCTTTGGCCCCTATATGACATCAACACTGCTAGGCTTGACAAGATACAGAAGGATCATAGAAGGGAAGTTTTGGAGACAACAAGAGGATTCTACTACTCCTTCAAGAGCTAGAGGCATGGAAAAACTTAAGTTGGTGACTTTAGGTCAATTGCCAAAAGATGCAATGCTTGAGGACAAGAATTTGATTAACCAAGGGGCAGATGATGAGGCCAAATTATTGCCTTTATTTAGTATAATTTTAAATACTCTGTTCTAATTTTTGACAAGACATTTGTGAATCTAGCTAGTTAAAACTTGTGATAAAGTCCAGTTAGAACTGATAAACCATGGGTAGATATTTGTGACATATTTTGCTAATATTATACATATAGTGAAGTATTTCATATAACCATCGGAATATATTTTCTAATATCTAGATTTAATTTGATTAATCTTGTTACATGAATATTTCCACATCACAACTAACTTGTCAGGAAAGGAAGCGGTTGGAGAGTGGTCGATAGCATTCAAGGAAGACTATTGAGGACTAGCTACGATGAAGTGATCATTATAGAACTAGGAGACATGACTACTACAATAGAGGAGCCACTATTCTAGGATGCAGGGATGTAGTGCTGCTATATTCCCTCTGCACTTTATTATGTTGAACTGGTCACCCAAGCTTTATTACCCACACCGTAGGTTGCGTTTCCATCTTCTTCTCTGACATGTTTTTAGCAAGATAGTTTCTTTTCTGTTTTGTAATAAGTGTTCGATCCTCTATTTATAGGGATTGGACTGATAGTTTAAAGTTAGAGAGGAAAGTTAGAGAGAGAATATTTTGGAAGAAAACTGTTATATCTTATAGCAAGTTATTTTAAGTTTCATGTATCATTTTTATGTAATGAGTTTTTGAAATACAATGAAGTAATTCTTGGTTTACGTTTTGTGTTAGTAGATTAGCAGAAACCAACCAAGGGGGCCCACTTGGGAGGTGGAATAGGTTAGAATAGAATAGATTTTCTTTCAGCATTTCATGTACTTCCAGTATTTCAGATAGAAGTTACAATTTCTTCCTGTAGCATTGTACCTTGTGAATGTTCCTGCAGCATCTGCAAGAATAGTTATAATGGATGTTCTAGGTTGAAAGTATAGGTTTAAGTAGAGTTTGCAATTTCTAGCATTCATTTCAGTAAGGAGATAAGTGTATTCTTTCCTGTAGCACTAGTGTAGGTTTCTTTTATGCATTTCTTACCTTCTTGTAGCATAAGCATAATGACTCTTTAAGGAACCTAGTACACATATCGTGCTGACCATTTCAAGTATACGTCCCTGGGTTGACAAGTTAAATGCAACTCATGATGGGAGGAGTAGTCCTTAGATTGAATAAACTATTCCTAAGAAAGGCCTTGAGCATGATTATTCCACACCTATTGTGAGGTGGTTCAAGGATGTACGTATATCCTTGAGAAGTAGCCAATGAAATTTTTCCAATAAGATCAAAACCTCAAATACTAAAAGGCCATGGAGCAACTTGATTACGAAGCTCATGAGCAAGAGAATGAGTCAAATTACTATTTTTCTGACACTGAGGACAGTTCTTAACAAACATGAAAGAATCTTGTTCCACTATTCCAATAATATCCTATTCTAAGAAGGTTATTGACTTAAGAATTCCCACCAAAATGTCCCCCACAAGAACCAGAATGAGCTTCTGCTAAAGCCATCAGAACTTCAGTTCTACCAAGACATCTTAATAGAAAACCATCATAAGAGAATTTGTAAAGTGTATCTCCTAGAATGATATAATGTGCTACAAGATTCCTAATACAATTATGCATGTTCCTTGTTGCTGATTCAGGAAAAGTACCATCTTTGAAAAAATGAAAGATATGAGAATACCATTCATCCAAATGCAAATTGAAACAATTGGAGGTAACCTTATTAGAAATTATAGGGTGTTTAAGAGTATGTATAGTGAATTTAAATTCTTTAGAATTATTCTCAAGACAAACCAAAGAAGCTACACTTTGCATGGCATCCACATGTTGAATATCTTTCCTAGGTAAAGTCTGAATTATATAGGAAGAGAATTGGGAAAGAATACCAAGAGCCAAATCTCTATATTGTGTCATTTTATCATTTTTATTTTGATAACCTCCCTTGATTTGTTCCACAATTAATTGCGAATCCCCATAAATTTCCAAGTTTTGAATATAAAGGGATGAAGTTCCTCGTAAGCCATCTATAAGAGCTTCATCCTTCACAATATTGTTATTACAAGGAAAGGTCAATTTATATTACATAGGGACCAGTTTCTTTGTAGGAGGGACCAAGATAATGCCAACACTAGAACTTGTCTTACATCTAGAGTCATCAAAATATAATTCCCAAACATCATCCTGTTTAATAGATAGAATATTTTCATCAGAGAATTCTATTGAAGTAAAGCATGTATCAGAATGAGGACAAGGAGCTTCAGTTAAACAATCAATTAAAGCTTGTCCTTTAATTGAATTTTTGGAAATGAAATTAAGGTAAAATTCTATAAGTAACATCACCCACTTTGCAAGACGGCTAGAGAGATCTGTCTTAGAGAAAAGGTGTTTCAAAGGATCAAATTTAATAGCACATTGAATTCAACATTCAATAGATAATGCCTAAGTTTTTGACAAGCATAAAATAAATCCAAGCATTGTCTTTCCAAATCAGTATATCTCATTTAATAATAAAGTAAAGTTTGACTAATCTAGTACACTAGTCTTTCCTTACCTTCATTATCTATTAGAATAAATAAGAGCGGGGGGGGGGGAGGTGGGGGTGAATCAGCTGCCTCAAAAATATTCCAATAAATCAACCCAAAAACTTAGTACCACAATATTAAGCTTCTAGTTATCTTCAGTCCTAAAAGATGAATGCCTTGAAATTATCTTAACAAATAACTACTGCTCAGAGTTCACTGTTAAACCTTATTCTTACTATTTACTGATTAGCAATCTTTTATTTACCAAAATTTAGTAAATTTCTTAGTGTATACCGATCAATCTAGATTAGTTATGTGTAATGCAAAACATTAGAGTAATGACTCATAAACACATTGACACATGGATTTTCAACGTGGAAACCCTATTAAGGGAAAAATCACTTGGGACTAGTAACCAAAACTTTTCACTCTTCTGAAGTGAGCTTAGTGAAAATCCAACCTTGTTAAAGGTTACAAACACACTGTTAGGTTCAAAATTGTTAGAGAATTTAAATAGAATAGTTTTTCACTTGATATCAGGCATCTCTATGCTACCTTCTATGACCAAACCAAGTGTAGTTTGTCAAATGGTATCTGACATCTCATGCTATCTTCATGATCAATATTTTTGATACTCCTTGGGATGTATCTCAATATAGAAAGGATTGTTATGTCCTACTTAGTTAAGAGAATTTTTGATCCAATGGTTAAATTGAAATAGTAAATGATCTCTTCACATATAAAAATATAGAATTGTAGAGTTTTAGATCTATTGTAAGCTCATAATACCTTTCTGATCAATGTATCTTTTCAATACCTTTTTTCCAGTTCTTTCTGCTTGGTGATTTTGTTCTCTGTTTCTCAGTGTCTAGATAAATATAGCTCTATTATTTAGCTTGATTAATAAGGTCTAATTGAAGTTGTTCTTCATCAGTTTCTCTTCAGCATATTCTTCTCTATTCACTCCCCTAATTCATAATGAATTAGATTTTCTCTTTATACACATGATTTCACCATTTCCTAGTTCTTGACTTTGTTGTTCTTGGCATGATCCACAATTCTAGCCAATCTTGCTTTAAAACTATACTTCAATTTTATCCCGTAGATTTCTCCTTGACAATTGGAATAAAACAATTTGAAAGATTTTACTTATATATGGCTTTCACTTGTTGATGAAAACAATATTAACAAATAGTTAACTCCTTCTTTAGCTCTTTCTAGCTAAGTCTTTTGTCATTTCTAAACTTCAGTTCCTTTCGATGTTTTAACGCTTGTTAGCTTCGGTCAACACTTCAGTTCTCCTCGGGCATCTCCATCGGGGTTTTCTATCCATCAGGGTTTTCTTTTCGTCAGGGTTGTCTATCCATCAAGTAACACTGAAATTCTAACCATATGTAATTTTTGTGATTCTGCTCGTCGGTAACGCTTGTCAGGTTTCTTTCTCGGTCATCACTTTGAATTTTCCTCTCGGGGTTCTTTATCCTTCGGGGTGCACTGCCCATCGATGTTTGTTGTCATTTAGTGAATACTGATCTTTTATGCATTGCTCATAGCATAACCTTTATCTTGCTATTTTTATGAAGTCTTTGACACTTTGTATATAACCAATCAGATTATATCAAGTTGATATCAATGACAATACAATCCATTAACTGATTTAATGTTTTTCATTATCATTCTACATTTTGGTGATCATCAACTTAACATCTTCAAACATTCACTCAATTATGGTTCATCAATCTCTCCCTTTGTCATTGATGGCAACACACTACATTATCACACTATATTATTTCTAATACAATATGAAATATAATAGTTTTAGTTCATAGAACTACCAATCTTATAGTTCTATAAACAATACAGATGTCTGGCTCTTGGTAAGCTCATATAGCTTAGATTTGTTTCCTGTAGAGTGCTTTCTTAAATCTTTAATCCCTTCACTAGATAGATCTATCTGCTTCTAATTCTATTTCTGATATGTTCTCACCCTTGACTATTCCTCTCCTTGATCATCTCTTTTTCTTTTTGACAACAATCTCTCCCTTAATATGTATTCTCTCCCTCATGATACTTCTCTCCCTTTGATGGATATTTCAAATGTAATCTCTCCCATTGGATATTATGGATATTCTCTCCCTTTGGATAATGATAATCTCTCCCTTTAAATCCTTAGGAACTTCTCTCCCTTGGACAACAATGCCAAAGTAAAATTGATCATTTCCAAGTTATAACGTTTCACCCTTTTATAATATACTCCTTGAATTTCCCTATCCACCAGCAATATAGCTCTATATTATCCATAAATATTTCTGGTGTTCGGTGTAGATTTGTACTATGTTGTGTACAGATGTATCTTTGAAGTCCATTTCCTTACTTGCATCAACATGAATGATCTTTTGATTTGTGTATAGGCTGATGCATTTCCCTAGTCAGATTACTAACCAATAGACAAGGGTTGGACCCCTAGTCTCTTTCTCAGGTGCTCAAATGTATCTTTCGGCAATGGCTTTGTAAATATGTCAGCTAATTATTCCTTTGATTGAACATATTCTAGTATCAGTTCTTTCTCTTGCACTTGTTCTCTTAAGTAATGACACTTGATAGAAATATACTTAGTCTTAGCATGCATGACTAGATTCTTTCATATGTTAATTATACTAGTATTATCACTGGTTCAAGAATATTCATATTCATACCCTCTAGTAATTGTTTGATCTAAGCAATATTATAGAAGTTTGCAGTAGCAACCACATATTCTGCTTCTGTAGTAGACTGTGAGATGCATCCTTTCTTCTTGCTAATCCATGTGACAAGTTTATCACCTATAAAGAATGCTCCTCTAGTTGTGCTCTTCTTGTCATCTAAATTTCCAGCCCAATCAACATCTGTATAGACTTGAAGCTCAAATTTTCCCTTTTTGTTATACCATAAGCCATAGTCATTGGTGTTATTTAGATATCTCAGAACTCTCTTGATAGTAGTCATATGTGATTCTTTGGGATTAGCAGAGAATCTTGCAACTATTCCAATTGCATGTGCTATATCTAGTCTGGTATGAACAACATACATTAGTTTTCCAATCATTGATCTATACAAGGTCTGATTTACCTCATTTGATTTGTCTTCTTTTGTCAGCTTACATCTGGTTGTCATAGGTGTTCCAACTAGCTTGGAATCTTCCATCTTGAATATCTTCAACTCTTCCTTGTTGTATTTGGACTGAGTGATATATACGCCTGCATCTTGTTGAAGACTCTATAGATCAAGAAAGAATTTGATCTCCCCAAACATAGACATTTCAAACTCTTTTCTCATTTCATTAGCAAAGGATTTACATAACATATCATCACTCCCAAATATGATATCATCAAAAAATATTTCAACAATTAGAATATTATCATCGGTATATTCTTTTAAGTAGAGATTTCTATTTTCACTTGTTCTTACAAATCCAATGCTTATGAGATAGGAGTTAAGTCTTTCATACTAGGCTATAGGTGCTTGTTTCAATCCATACAAGGCTTTATGTATTATACATACCATGTTTCTCTTGTTTGGATCAAAAAACCCTTTTGGTTGTTCACTGTATACTTCTTCTTCCAATATTCCATTTAGGAATGCAGATTTGACATCCATATGGTATACCTTGAATCCTTTGATTGCAGCATAAGAAAGAAGAAATCTAACTCCTTCTAGTCTAGCAACAAGTGCAAACATTTCTCCATAATCAATTCCTTCTTCTTGTGCATACCCCTTACATACTAATCTTTCTTTATTCCTTGTGACTTCTCCACTCTCATTCAGCTTGTTTCTGAATATCCATTTGGTACCGATGACATTCTTGTCATCTGGTCTCAGTACTAGTGTCTGTAGACATCTAAAATCGTCCTTATATTAATTTAATTAATATTCCCATAGCATTATAATTGATTTTAATTAATTAATTATATTTGTTATATTCTTCTATTTATTTAATTAAATTTATTTAATTAAATATAATTCACTTTCATTAGTATTTAAATTTAATTAAAATACTATCCCCTTTAATGTATTAAATCTTATTTATATACATTACCCCCTATTAATCCCTTTTAAATAAATGTTTAATTTATTTATTCTGCCACATTAATTAATTCTACTAAGCTATAATTAATCTAAATTTAATTTACATTAAGCTAATTTGAACCTAGATCCTATCCTACCTCACATCACTCTCACTAAATAGACCTACTTACTAATTAACTAAGGTTAATTAGGATAATTTCTTAATTCCTACACATATTAGTCCTAATTATTTGCTCACACATGTGTGAGCAAATTTCCAGAAATTGCCTTTTCCAAATAATCCTTATTTGGTGCTAACAAGGTTTCTTACACCCATGATGACACCTTCTTACACTTTTTAAAAGTGTTTTATTGGCCCACGTCTCTTACACCTCTTATAAGATCCTTCACATGTGTACTTTAAGTATACTTTGACCCATCATATCCAAAGTTTCTCACACATGTGTGAGCAAAGTGGGCCTCTTGTGTGGCTTATGTGTCTCTCATGTGACACCTATGTGGATTCCACATGAGCTCCACCTCATCCAATCCCTCTCTCTCCTCCAAAAAATCTATAAATAGAAGCCATTGTCAAGAGCAAATCATCTCCATTTTATGCATTGTTATCATGTTAGTTTAGCTCTAGAAACTCTTAGTTCATGTTTATGCTTCATGCTTTCTTAGTTCATTTTGAAAATCAAGATATGACATCTTAGGTTTAATGGAATGAA
The DNA here is from genome assembly GCA_018584345.1 of Thuja plicata. NCBI lineage: Eukaryota > Viridiplantae > Streptophyta > Pinopsida > Cupressales > Cupressaceae > Thuja > Thuja plicata. Next base: position 3,256,545 of record MU224564.1, on the reverse strand, counting down.
TCTAATTTCTTAGCTTAGATCTTGCATATCATATTAGCAGTAGTGTTTGCATCTTCGTCAATGGTGAAAGCTTGAGACAAGTTCCTTATACTTGTTCTTGAGTTATTAGCTCATATTTTTCATGCATTTCAAGTGGGATTTTGATATTGTGTTGGGAGAGCACACCCACAATTCTCTAAGAGCAAATCAACAAGGCCTTGGGTGCCATTGTTCAGCTCATCGGAGGTTGTGATGGAATCACTTATTGTTTTTGTAGTATGCTTCTTAGACATCTTTAGTGTAGTTAAATGATTTTTATCTCTAATATTTTCATGTCTGAGCATGCTCCCAATAGATTAGGTTTTAGCACATATATTTTGGCATGCCCAGTGGGACCCATGTCCCTATTTTCTAACATTTTCTTTCATTTTTTGTGATTCTAGAAACTTTTTACGCAGACCCATCTGCACTCTGATTCCATTGTCTACGTTTCTAGAACACCGTCTACGTAGATCACCATCTGCACAAAATGGTCGTCTGCACTTAAAAACTGTTGTCTATGCATAACTTTGCCATCTACGCAGATCATTGTCTCTGCAGATCTCCATCCACGCAGATTACTGTCTGTGCACTGTCATTGTCGTCTTCGCATTTCTTGCATTTTAAACTAGTTCTAAGAGATGGGTATTTATTGAATGATTTATTGAAATTTTTTATCTATACTTCAGACCAATTTTAGTGTCAGGTCTATATTTAAAATATATCGTTTAAGTATAAGTGACATATTTACCTTTCTTACCTTTCTTATACTTTAAGATATATTTTAAATATATACTTCCAGGATGTTTGAGAGTGGTTTCAGCTTCACAGGAGTTAAGATGCAGAATCTACTTTTAGAGGGTTTTTAAGAACTTTCAGACTTAGTCAAATTTCAGGAATCAAGTGTTACTAATCTGTTTGCCTTTTTGCAGCATTTCAGGGTTGAAGACTTTAAAGATTAATAATATTTTTCATGCAAGTTTCCTTGGATTTTAATGGTTTTTGGGAATGAACTTGTATGTTTAAACATTAGTCTTTGAATGAATGTTGTTTAAAAAACAAATGAGCCTCATCCAGTCTTGAATGATTAAGGGAATGAACTTCATCACTCTTGAATGAATTAAGGCAAACAAACACACTTTTTTACAATATTTCCTTATTGATGTGTGGGAAATGAATTGAACTTGCATGCTTAATCATAACTATTGTGTCTTTTTCTTAGTTAGAAACACTTAGTTTCTCTTATTAAGTTCAATTTGGAAATGAAATATTTTTGGTGTGTTTGAAGAAGTGTTTTTCAACACTTCTTTTGGGGTAAAAGCACAAAGCTGTGTCACGTTTCAGGACAACTTATCAGCATAGCTGAATTTGAGTATTTCTAACTAAAATTATTTTTTTTCAAATATATGGTCTAGCTAGATTCATTCTAGCTAAGTTAGATAAGTTCTTCACCTTTTCCAATTGGAAATATCTATTAAAAGCATGTTTTATAACAATTACTAAAGAAATAAAATTATTTCACAAAAGCGATGTTTCAATAACTCTTACTCTTTTTAATGATATTTTTTTACAAATATAAAAATACCCTTTTTTAGAGCACAGAGTCAAGATTATCATCATATAATTTCTATAATATTTTAATTAGATTTAATATATTATAATTTCAAAATACTCCAAGTAGGTATTTTAACATTCGAGAACAAGATGCTTCAAAAATAGAAAAAAATAGTAAAGCTTATCAAAAAAATTTAAAAT
>MU224564.1:3239355-3254688 GCA_018584345.1 Thuja plicata | reverse complement strand
TACATTTTATCTATGACATATTTTGAAATCAAAGGAAAAAAAGATTATTTGCATATACTTTTTTGTTGCGAACAAGACCCTCATTTTTCAGCATTTTTCAGCAAGTAAAAAATGGACTTAAAAAATTAAAAAACTATGTGAATTCTTGTTAAAAAAAAATTAAAAAAATTATAGGCATAAACTTCGTCCACTTTTACACATTTCATTAGTTTACATCATCCCCAAATTTTAAACATAAATGCCATTTTTATGTCGTTAAAGTTAAAAAATTTGTGTGTTGTTGACCTTTTCCTTTATAAAAGTGTGACACAGCTTTGTACTTTTACCCTTTGAGCTATTTGTCATTATATAGATCCCTTAGATTACATGATGCTATGATTAAAATATATCTGTATCCTCTCCCCTTGCCTTTGTGAAACTTGGGTGAAGAGAAAGCTTAGCTTAATCTAGCTTCTAGAGAGGCCTCTCTAGAGGGTGCGCTTCCCCTTTAGAGGACGACCTCAAACTGGTAAATCCCTTCATCCGGTATAGAAATACAGTGTGACCCAAAGGTCTGCTTTATCCCTTCAAGCTCGAGCAGGTCATTTTCAATGGTAGTCCATACTGAGTGAATATCCTCAGCATATTGGAATGATTGAATTAGAGACTTAAGTGTCTCACACCATACAAACAGATTGTGGGGACACCACTGAATCTTATTAGAAACTATAAATTAGTAGCCTACCCAATTTACCTCTGAACAGTGACTTATTATAGTGCAAGGGGAGGGAATATTCTCCCCCCAAGATTCCCATCATACATGTCCTAGGTTATTGTGTTGTAAAAGAGATCTTCGTAGCATGACAACAATACCTAACAAAAGGCAAAAACACGGGTGTCCTTCCGGGGGTGACACTTCTGTGTGAGCTGAAGGACTACCAAGCAATGGGCCTATAATATTTAATTTGAAGCCAATTCCTTAAGGTAGCTACTATTTGTACTGTCTTTATTGTGATAAACCAAGTAAAAACATAAGTGGCTTGAAAGAGTCACTTGAATGTACACTAATCAAATATCATAATTTTATCAAAATTCCCCAAAGTCACAATTGCTTGTCTCCTAAAAGGTTGCTTTGTCCCTAAAAGGACTATTTTTAGATATGTGTCTTCAATAACTGTCAGCTATGCCCACAATGTGAGTCAAGGTATACTTAGCGTAGTCAATTCCTTTGATGTATGTTGAGAATCAGTTCTTTCCAGTGAACAAATTGACCTAAAAGGTCCAAAATCAATTAGAATCCTACATTGTCATCTCCACATCAACCCACTTCTTCATCATCATCATAATTCTCATCCTAATCATCCCTCTAATCCATATCAACATCCTCTTTCTTAATCCAATCTAATCATTCATCTTCCTCCAACCTAATCCAGTCATCATTCTTCTAATCCAATCCACTTGTCAACCTCATATCATTCTATCAAATCCTAATCCAATTCATCTTCCTTTTCATCCAAACCAATCACCCTTAATTATTCCCTTCTCTTCCAACATCTCTTATTTGTCTTCTAGGGTTCATCCATTCTTCATTCAAATCTTCATCCACATCTCCTTCTAATTCCAATTGTCATAAAATCTTCTACTTTTGTCTTAGGAGCACCATCAAAATATTTGGACTTTAATCCTAGTTATCTTTACTGACCCACATCCAAACACAGTCAAGATTAACCCACCTTAAATCAAAATTCATCTTTCACACCTTCATCAAGATTTTTCATCTTAAATCTTAGGTTGAAAGATTTATCAAAGCGTTTCATAGACCCTCATCATTAGAAAACATCTATTTGAATCATATTGCTTTGAGAACATCAGTCTGTCTCAAGTAATTAATTCTCTTAGTCATATCCTATTTTTCTTGGGATCATTAGTCTATCTCCAAGTAGAATAAGATATCATCATCCAAATCAATCCTTTGTTTGCACCACCATAGGGTCTTGTTTCATCTAGGTTTGTCTCAAACCTTTAAATCCAAATCAAATTAAATAAAATCCAACTTTGAGGCCCTGCCCTCATAATAAAATTAAATTAAATAAAAATCAATCAAATCAAATCAAATCATTGAGGTCCTGCCCTCACAATTAAATTATCAAAATCAATCAAAATCAAAATCCTTGAGGCCTTGCCCTCTTAAATAAAAACAAAGTCCAAGTATTGCTCCTAAGTCCTAAGTTCATATTTCATCCATCCTCAAATCCGTCACTTCATCCACTCTTAATCTAAAAATTCTTCCACATCATCTTCTAATCCAATTCCAAAACCTCATGGATATGTATAGGTTTCACAAAATGGTTGAGGACTTTAAAGTGCTAAACCCTAATCCTCAAACCATACCTCCAATCCAACCTACCTACAAATTCAATCCTCAACACATCATATCCAATCCAAATTCATCTACCATTTCTTATCCTTCCTCTACATTTGACAAGGGAAACTCATCTCATTATTCCTCACCACCACATAATTCCCCCATAGCCACCTCTTCAAAGAGATTCAAGAACTCCAAAACATTGTCCTTAGCCTACAAAATGGAGGTCAAAAGAAAAAGTTCTCCTTTGAAGACATATGTCCTTCCCCATTTTTCCAAATTCATAATTCTCATCTACCATTTTATCCCAATCATACACCTAACCCCCCACATTTTGAGCTTCATGTCCAAAATAATAATCCTTGTCCTCCAAATAATCCCAATCCTCCAAGTCCTACATCATCCTCATCCCACACAACCTTTTCCATTGAATGGATCCAAGCGCTAGAAGAAAAATATAAATCCCCTCAAGTCATGAACCTACCAACGTCCCCTCCAAATCAATACATACCTCAATCTCCTAATCATTATGAGTCTCCCATCCCTCCATCCACTCAAGTTGAAGCTTCCACCTCCTCCATCACATTACCCCCAGAAGTCCACACATGTCAAGAACTTGTTCCAAAGCATGATAACATGGATTCCTCTTATCCTCTAGCTCTAAACATTCCTCCATCTTATGACACTTCTCCATCTTATGACACCTTTCCATATGAAGATCCTCTCCTTCCCTATCAGGATCCACTTATCCTCCTTAACCCATATCATGATCCCATTCGTAATCAAGATCAAGACATCCCCTCCAGGTCAAGAGTTAACCTTCACTTACCCACCACTTTATGAAGCTATTCCATGTATCCCATTCACTAAACCCCCTCTGTGTCAAGATCAAATTACTCCACCTCATGATTCCATCCCCTCCATTTCATTGAATGATTCCCTTCCATCTCAAGATCCACTCACTCTAGCACATAATCCTCCCCAAAGTCAAGATCAAATTGCCCATTCAAATCCATGTCATAATGCCTATCCCTCTCAAAATCCTATTATCCCTCCAAATGATCCTAATCCTCCACAAAATCCCATCAAACCTATCCAATCCATTCATAAAACCCATTCACATGGACTCACATCTTGTGTTCAAAATAAAACATATCCCATTGGAAAAATAATGTCTCAAGATGTTGGTAAATTTTCCACCCCTTCTACATCTGAAATTCTTCCATCTAAACTCAAATTTTCCTATCCCCTATCCTCCAAATCCATTTTAGGTCCTTATGTCTAGAAATTCATCCCTTCCTCATCCACATCCATTTTGGGCCTTTATGTTCAAAACTCAATCCATTTCTCATCCACATCCATTTTAGGTCCCTATGTCCCAAAAACAAATCCTTCATTCCTTCCATCCATTTTGGTTCCTTACATGCCTTCATCCACTATATCCAAGTCCACCACTCCATAACCTCAAATCCATAATAAAGATCAACAAAGGCACACATCCTTGTATTCCTTCCAACATTCATCCTCCCTTATTCCTTCCATCAACCCTCCAAACTATCCATCCTCAACTCCCATTCCATTACTATTGGAAGCAATTTGGATGCCAAAGCTAAAATGCATAAAACCAAAATCCAAAAAAAACAAAAAATCAAAAAAATAAATAAAGGATGAACATGTCACATCTAAAATACATGTTCAAGAAACCAAGATATGATCCAAAAGAAATAAAATTCAAAAGGCCACAAAGGCCCATGCCAATATTCAAAAATCATGTGGATTCCCAAGCTACTTATTGCAGCAATGCATCTCAAAGAAAAATAAAAGTTGGCATCCAACCTTGTTAATCCAAAGCTTCTTCCCTTCATAAATCCATTTTATCCTCCATTTAAAAATCCCACATATCTCAAATTCATTTTGGATCCTAAAATACCTCACTCCACTATCCTAAATCCATTTTGGGTTCTTGATCCCAAAATCCGCTACTCCTCATCCACTACTTCACCACCCTTCAAGGTGTGTGCCAATGATGATCTTTCCAACTCCCTTATCCATTTCCTCACAAGTCTTCCCCATCCTCCCAACCCATTAATACAACCCTATTCATAAACCCTTATTCCCCCTTCATCCCCCATCCATTTGATCTCCCCTCCCACTATCCTACCAACATCTATGAGCATTTATCTAAAATTCCTTGATCTATTATATATATAGAAAAATACATCTCAAGGGATATCATCCATGGAACTAGATGCTTGAGTCCTTCCTCCATCTTCCTATCACATATCCATTGCCTTCCAAATTCACTTATATATCTATTTACTTATCCTCATTCCCTTGCACTCTATACTTGGGGGAAAGATCCATCCATGCCTATGCTACCATACATATCTTCCACATACCCTATCCATCATCCATTTCCCCTCTTTGATCTTGACTATCCCATACTTTCCCTCCACTCATATACTCCATGTCTCATATTCACTATCCATCATCCTATCTACGTCCATCATCCTTTATCCATGTTTGATCTTGACATCCTATCCATGTCCTCCATTTCATAGTACTTGTCTTATACATTTCCTCCATCCCCCTTCCATAATCATATATAATCCCATCCTTCTTTCCCATGTCTTTTGATCTTGATTAACCTATGCATTTCCTCTGTACATTATCCATTATTCTATCCTATCCATCTTTTTCATATCATATCCCCTATCCTATTCATACCCTCCATCTCATATCTCTTCTCCAAATCTATTCCATTTTGCATACCTTTTCTCTTCCTGACAAAACTAGAGGCACTCATACATCCATACATGATTTGGACAATACACGCCTTCCTCCCCTCCATGCATATCCTTTTCACAACTATCTATCCATCTCATTTTATCCACCATCTCTCCATCCTTCATCTTTCGACCTCTAGTATGGGGGCATCCTTTGAAACATTGTCCCTAGATCCTAATCTAATCATTCCCCATTCTTCAGTCTTCCACTCACATCCCTTACACACCATCCTTGTCTTTTGTGCATCCTTTATCCCCGATCTTCCCATCCTTCATTTTCCTACTTCTAGTGTGAGGAATTTCACTCCTTTACCACCTAGTTCTTGAATCTCGGCCCTTCAATCCCAAATTCCCTATTCATCCATTGAATATTACATATCCATCCATTCCCTTCATTTATCTCCAATCCAATCCATCTCTCCATCTCCACCATTCCTTGGTTCTCCCTTGTCATTGGTCTGAATCCCATTCTATCAAATTCATATTCATCCATTAATATCTTATCTTCCAATTCTCTCATATTCTCTGATTCCTCTTATCTTCCTCTCCTCCCATCTATTTTTTCTTCCTTCCAACTTGAAATCATCTTATCTTCCTCTTCCATTCTATCTATCTTCTAATCCAATCCATTCCTCTTCCATTCTATCTATTTTCTAATACAATCCATTCCTCTCCCATTCTATCTTCTAATCTAATCCATTCCTCTTCCATTCTATTTATCTTATATTCCAACTCATTTATCTTCTGCCAATTCAATTCTATCCCATCCATTCCTCTTCTAATATAATACCTTCCTCTTCTATATAATTCCTCTTATCTTCCAATCTCATTCCATCTAATTCATCTTCTTATAAAATCGCATTCCCGCACGACTGAGATTAAACCATCAACACTGAGCTTTATTCTAGACACAGTGATCACAAACATTCCCAAAAAATCAGCAGACAGATTGACTTTCCTAAGTATCATTCTATTCACAATCCATTGCCAATGAATTCCCGTTTCAACCAATCAATCTTCTGCCCATCAGGATGCATCTTTCCGGTATCGGCTATTCTATCAATTCTCACATAAAAATTGTTTATGACAAGAACTTTTGGACTAAATGACCACTTGGTCAGGATTATTTTTTGTTTATTTTATCTTATATATCAATGTGTCCTTCTCGTGACAGCCTCGATCTTTCATATCTTGGTTCGTTATGGTGAGTGCATATTGGAATACATGTCATTTGTGGTATGATCTACTTGTCATAGATTGTTAGTGCATTTATGTTTGATATCTAGTTATGACTATGTATGCCTCACTAGGGGCAAGATTCATGCATCTCAAATCCCTAAAAAGATCTGGATGTATTGCGTCTCCTCATGAGCAACATTTGATAGGTCTCATCATACCTGATATCTTGCATTCTTGTTCCTAGCAACCTATTTTTCTAAGAGTCTAGTCCACGCAAAGGAACCATGTCACTTGTGTTATCTAGCACATAATGCGTAACTCCTTTTGCAAAATCAAACCAGGGTGTTCTCTCCAACATTAACACGGTATAAATCCCACTGTCATCATGTAGTTAGGATTGCATTTTAGCTAGGTCATATTGCACTTTGTATTTTTCTCTTGGCAAGGTTTCTTTTTATTCCCCCATCCTAATTGGGGCATCATGTCCCTGATCTAGCCTAGGTCTACCCCCCCCCCCCAAGGACGTGTCTCATGACACCACCTAATTTCCCCCTTTTCTCTCTTCTTCTTCTCTTCTGCCTTTTTTTGAGAAAATTCCACAAAATTTATTTTTTCTATTATTTTCTCGAGGGGGAATCATCTCATCTCCCACTAGAATTAGTTTTCTCTGGGGCATCTCATTTTTTTTCTTTGACGCGACATCACTTTCGACACCACATCAAAGAGGGGCAAAATGTAGACGTCTAAAATCGTCCTTATATTAATTTAATTAATATTCCCATAGCATTATAATTGATTTTAATTAATTAATTATATTTGTTATATTCTTCTATTTATTTAATTGAATATAATTCACTTTCATTAGTATTTAAATTTAATTTAAATACTATCCCCTTTAATGTATTAAATCTTATTTATATACATTACCCCCCATTAATCCCTTTTCAATAAATGTTTAATTTATTTATTCGCCCACATGACTTAATTCTACTAAACTATAATTAATTGAAATTTAATTTAGATTAAGCTAATTTGAACCTAGATCCTACCCTACCTCACATCACTCTCACTAAATAGACCTACTTACTAATTAACTAGGGTTAATTAGGCTAATTTCTTAATTCCTACACATATTAGTCCTAATTATTTGCTCACACATGTGTGAGCAAATTTCTAAAAATCACCTTTTTCAAATAACCCTTATTTGATGCCAACAAGGTTTCTTACACCCATGATGACACCTTCTTACACCTTCTAAAAGTGTTTTATTGGCCCAAGTCTCTCACACCTGTTACAAGATCCTTCACATGTCTACTTTAAGTACAGTTTGACCCATCACATCCAAAGTTGCTCACACATGTGTGAGAAAAGTGGGCCTCTTGCATGGCTTATGTGTCCCTCATGCGAAACCTATGTGGATGCCACATGAGCTCCACCTCATCCAATCCCTCTCTCTCCTCCAAAAAAATATAAATAGAGGCCATTGTCAAGAGCAAATCATCTCCATTTTATGCATTGTTATCATGTTAGTTTAGCTCTAGAAACTCTTAGTTCATGTTTATGCTTCATGCTTTCTTAGTTCATTTTGAAAATCTAGATATGACATCTTAGGTTTAATGGAATAAATCAAATTTCTTACCTTAGATCTTGCATATCATATTAGTAGTAGTGTTTGCATCTTTGTCAATGGTGAAATCTTGAGACAAGTTCCTTATACTTGTTCTTGAGTTATTAGGTCATCTTTTTTATGCGTTTGAAGTGGGATTTTGATATTGTGTTGGGAGAGCACACCCACAATTCTCTAAGAGAAAATCAACAAGGCCTTGAGTTCCCTTGTTCAGCTCATCAGAGGTTGTGATGGAATCACTTGTTGTTTTTGTAGTATGCTTCTTAGACATGTTTACTATAGTTAAATGATTGTTATCTCTAATATTTGCATGTCTGGGCGTGCTCCCAATAGGTTAGGTTTCAGCACATACATTCCATGTCTTCATCTTCTCAATTTGTTCTATTTCTTCATTCATAGAACTTACCCCTTCTTCATTTGTAATTGTAGTATTAACAGATTTAGGATAAAAATAACAAAGTAAACATCTGGTGTTTAGTGACTTACTTCTTGTTTTTATTCCAGCCTTCTTGTCTCCTATGATCTGGTCCTATGGGTGATGTCTTCTAACATACTTGGCAAGTTTTGTTTCAGATCTTTTTCTATCATTCTGATCATCATCTTGACCTTTGTTTAGATCTCCATCACTTAGAACATCATCTTGAGGATTATCCTAATTTTCGATATTTGGAGCCTGATGCTCAGGTGCAATGTTCTGTTACTTGGGAGCAATACAATTTTGCTTAGGTAGAGTGTCTTTTTCTTCAATATAAACAAACATGTTGTAGTCTTCTGGTTCTTTTCTTTTTTTCTTATCATTTTTCTCTCCATATTCATCTATTCTGAAATTTGCACTTTCAATGATCTTGTTAGAGGACTTATTAAGACATTAATAATCCTTTCTCTTGGTGGGATACCCTAGAAAGATTTCTTCTTCACTTTTGGAGTCAATCTTTCCATTTTTATCATCTTTCAAAATATAACATTGACTACCAAACATTCTAAAGTAACTTACATTGGGTGTGTAACCATACCAAATCTTATAGGGTGTCTTCTTGGTATCTTTCTTCAATTGTACTATGTTCAATGTGTAGAAATCTATACTGATAGCTTCCCTCTAGAATGTTTAAGTGATGCTTTCTCTATCATCAATGTTCTTGCACAATCAACAATGGATCTGTTTCTCCTTTCGATAATCCCATTTTGCTATGGTGTTCTTGGTGCAAAAACCTATCTTTTAATTCCATGCTCATTGCAATAGTTAGTGAATTCATCTGAAACATATTCCCCTCCTCTATCTGACCTTAAGCATTTCAATTCGCTACCACTTTGTTTTTCTACCATAGGTTTATACCATTTAAACATCTTGAATGATTCTGATTTTTCTTTTAAGAACATAACTGTCATCATTCTAGAATAATCATCTACAAAGAGAATGAAACATCTATCTCTGAAGTAAATATTTGTTCTTATATGTCCACATAGATCAGTATGGACTAGTTTTAGAATGACATTAGAGGTATGGGCTTTACTCTTGAAACTAGACTTTGTCATCTTACCTTTTTGACAATTCTTGCACATGATATGCTTGGGTTTTGACATGCTCGGTAAGCCTCTTACTTTACTTTTATTTCTTATTTTTATCATGTTGTCAAAATTCAAATGACATAATCTCTTATGCCACAACCATATTTCTTCGTTTCTAGACATTAAACAGGTGGTGTTAATGTCATCAAAATAGAAAAGGTTACCTTTTGTCTGTTCACCAATTGTGATCAATATTCCTGATTCATTGAAGATATTTTCCTTCTTACTCTCAAATGGTACTCAGTGACCTATGCTATCAGTTGTGAAACACTTAATAGATTATAATTAAGTCCTTTTACCCAGTAAGAATTTTCACATTTGATCAGGTTATTCAACAGTATGGTTCCTTTACCTTCAACTGTACAAGGTGTGTCATTACCCATTCTTACTGATTTACCATTATAGTACTCAAAAGTTTCAAATTTTTTTTTATCACCAGCCATGTGGTGAGTGTAGCCACTATCTATGATCCATCTATCATTCTTACTAACCTTAGATATGAGTACAATTTCTCAATACCTTTCCTCTTCGTCTAAATCATCCTTCATGGCTACAAATACCATCTCAATGTATTCATTAGATTCAATGTCAGGTTCTCCAGCTCTGTTCTCAGCTAGGTAACAAGATTTCTTCCCTTTGTCATTTTAGTCTCAGATATCTCTTCTATCATATTTTCGGTTTCTCTAGTAATCTCTTTCATCACCTCTATCAAACTTCTTTTCATATGTTCTGTCATTACTTCTGTCATCTTTTCTTCTATTAGGACATCTTATAGCAAAGTGTCCAACCTCTTTACAATTAAAAAATACAAGTGGTAATTTACCTTTGTATCTACCTTTGCCTCTCTGCAATCACCCCATTAATACTTCTGTCTCATCAAGTTCTTGGTCATCACTATCATTCCTCATAGGGTGTTTATGACTTGACTTAGGGTAAAAGTATGAAGCTGTATCACACTTAAGGACCATTTACGTAGTTCTGGCCAAAATTTTTTTGGCCAAAATAGTTTTGTCCAAAAAAATTTTGATCGTACATATGTGGCACAAACATGGCGTCATGTGGCATCGATGTGGCTAACAAGTGTCAACTGAAACTAGTTCGGCTGGACAAGTTATGGCCAAAAATTCATGAGTAAATATAAGCCAACTATGTTCTATTGATGAAGAATTGGCACATATTTATATAGTGGGTTTCGACCGAACCAGTTCCGGCCAAAACTGCCTATGTGGCAGCCAAATAGGAAAAAATTTCAAAATTGCAAAACTTCTCACTTATACATTTGATTTCTCTATCAGAACTCAATTTATTTTAAAATCTAAAAATACCCTTTTGTAGAGCTCAGAGTCTGGATTATGGTAATATAATTTTTATAGTGTTTTGATTGCATATAATATATTATAATTGGAAAAAACTCCAAGTAGGTATTTTAACATTGAAGAACACGCTCGTTGAAAAAAACAAAAATAATAGCAAATCATGTTAGAAAAATTTAAAACTTATATTTAACACTAGATGAGAGAGTCCTCTTCAAGAATATATAATTTTTTTTGTATTTGGTGTAGAGTTTCAAGGGAAAATTAGGTGGGAGACAAAACTCTTAATTTCGGGTAACTCTGACTTTGAATAGTTATAAAAAACAAAACATATACCGAAAACCAATCTTTATTTTTTTCTGCACTAGCTGTACATGTCATCTAAAACATATTCTAAAATCAAATGAAAACAAGATTATTTACATATATTTTGTTGGTGGGAACTAGACCCTAGATTTTCAGCAATTAAAAAATGGACTTCAAAAATTAAAAAACTATGTCAATTTTTATTCAAAATTTTTTTAAAAATTATAGACATAAACTATGTCCAATTTTACACATTTCATTAGTTTACATCATTTTCAAATTCTAAACACAAATGCCACTTTTATGTTGTTAACGTTTAAGAGTTTTGCATGTTGTGGTCCTTTTCCTTTGTAAAAGTGTGATACAGGTTTGTACTTTTACCCCTTACTTATTTTCAATGAATATTTGAATGCAGATTCTATAGATGGTATGACATTATTATCAAAGTTATTCATCTCAAATGAAATCAGTCTACCAATCATACTATCTAGAGTAACATTATTTTTTGCAACTGCTCTCATTTCTTGTATAGAAGATACTCTAATAGCATATTTAGGCAATAAGGTTCTTAGGATTTTACTTACCACTGTCTCTTCTTCAAGTACAGCTCCAACTCCTCAGATAGCATTGACTACCTCTTTGATTCTGTAGCTATACTGAGTGATATTTTCACATTCTTTCATCCTTAGGTCATCAAACCTCCCTCTTAGGATTTTTTCCTTAGCTCTTAGTATATTAGCATCTCCTCCATGTAGTAGCTTCAATTTATCCATCATTTTCTTTGCAGAGGTGCAAATTTTGACATCTTCAAACTCAACATCAGAGAGTGAGGAAGCAAGCTCTATCATCATGCAATTATGCTTATGTTTTTCTCTCAATTGCTCAAGTGTGTGACATCCTATAGTCAACACATATTTAGTATCTAAGTATTGAACAACATCATTTCCAATGCCTGATAGGTGGAGTCTTATTCTTCTTTTCCATGATGCAAAGTTGTCTTTGTTAAACTTGGGCACATCTCATTTGTTTATCTTGTGATATTTTCTTGAGATGTTAAAATCCCTTTCTAAACACACAAGCTCTGATACCAATTGTTATAATAACTAAGAGGGGGTGAATTAGTGGCCTAAAAAATATTCCAATAAATCAACCCAAAAACTTAGTACCACAATATTAAGCCTCTAGTTATCTTCAATCCTACAAGATGAATGCCTTGAAATAATCTTAACAAATAACTACTGCTCAAAGTTCACTGTTAAACCTTATTATTACTATTTACCGATTAGCAGTCTTTCATTTACCAAAATACAATAAATTTCTTAGTGTATACCGATCAATCTAGATTAGTTATGTGTAAAGAAAAATAGTAATGTAATGAATCATAAACACATTGACATGGATTTTTAACATGGAAACCTTGTTAAGGGAAAAACCACTTGGGACCAATAACCCAAAATTTTCACTCTTCTGAAGTGAGCTTAGTGAAGAGCCAACCCTGTTAAAGGTTACAAAACACTATTAGGTGTAACCTTGTTAGAGGATTGAAATAAAATAGTTTGTCACTTGATATCAGGCATCTCTATGCTACCTTCTATGACCAAACCTAGTGTAGCTTGTCAAATGTTATCTGAAATCTCATGATATCTTCACGATAAATTTTTTTGATACTCCTTGGGATGTATCTCAATATAGAAAGGATTGTTAAGTTTTTCTTAGCTAAGATACTTTCTGATCCAATGGTTAAATTGAAACAGTAAATGATCTATTCACATATACAACTATTGACTTGCAGATTTTTAGATCTATTATAAGCTCATAATACCTTTCTGATCAACGTATCTTTTCAATACCTTTTCTCCACTTCTTTCTTCTTGATGATTTTGTGTTGTGTTACTTGATGTGCGTAGAAATATAGCTATATTCTTTAGCTTGATTGATCAGGTTTGATTGAAGTTGGCCTTCATCAGTTTCTCTTCAGCATCCTCTTCTCTATTCACTCCCCTAATTTATGATGAATTAGATTGTCTCTTTATGGACATGATTTCACTATTTCTCAGTTCTTGACTTTCTTGTTCTTGGCATGATCCCCAATTCTAGCATATCTTTCTTTAAAACTACTTCAATTTTATCTCGTAGATTTCTCCTTGACAAATGGAATAAAATAGATTTAAAGCTTTTACTTATCCCTGGCTTTAACTTGTCAATGAAAACAATATTAAAAACCAATTAACTCCTTCTTTATCTCTTGCCAACTAGGTCTTTTTTTCATTTTTGAACTTCATTTCCTTTCGGTTTTTTAACTCTTGTTAGCTTCGGTCAACACTTCAGTTCTCCTTGGGCATCTTTGTTGGGCTTGTCTATCCATTGGGGTTATCTTTCTGTCAGGTAACACTGTATTTATGAACGTCAGTAATGCTTGTGATTCTACTCATCGATAATTCTTCTTGGGTTTCTTTCTTGGACATCACTGTGATTTTCCTCTCAGGGTTCTCTATCCGTCAGGGTGCACTACCCATTGGTGTTTATTGTCACTTAGTGAATACTGATCTTTTATGCATTATTGATAGCATAAACTTTATCTTTCTAGTTCTATAAAGTTTTTGACACTTTGTATATAACCAATCAGATTATATGAAGTTGACATCAATGAAAATACATTCCATTAATTTATTTAATGTCTTGTATTATCCTTCTACATTTCGGTGATCATTAACTTAACATCTTCAAACATTCAATCAGTTATGGTTCATCATTATCATGTTGAGCCAACAACGCACTCACCGCATTCAGAGTAGTTGAAGTATACAAATAAAAGGGTTTATCAAATTGAGCGAGTTGCAAAATAGGAGGATTGGTGAGATACTCCTTAAATTTCTCAAAGGATTGTCTACATTCCTCATTCCAAGAAAAATTGTATCTTTTCTAAGCAAGGAAGTGAAAGAAACATTTCTATTAGATAAGTTAGAAACAAAGAAATGAATAGCTTGAATTTTTCCTTGTAAACTGTGTAATTGAGAAATGTTCTTAGGAGGAGGCATGTTAATAATAGCATCAATCTCTTCAGTATCAACCTCTATGCCTTGCTTAGAGATTATAAACCCTAATAATTTACAAAAATCAACTCCAAAGGCACATTTCTTAGGATTCAATCTCAGATTATAACTCCTAATCCTTTCAAATAATTGTCGTAAAATAAAAACATGATCCTTTCTTTGAATAAATTTTGCCAAGATATCATGTCCACATAATCCTCCAGAATCTTAAGAATATAATCATGAAAAATAAAAGTCATAGCACACTGCTAAGTTGCTCCCGCATTTCTTAATCCAAAAGGAATAATGACCCAACAAAATTTTCTCCAAGGTGTTATAAAGGTGGTCTAAGTTGATCTTCTATAGGAATAAAGATCTCATTATAACCCAAAAAACCATACATAAAAGATAATAAAGCATGACCCATTCTTGAATCCACAATTATATCAATATTAGGTATCGGGAAATCATCTTTTACTTGGATGCCTTATTTAAATCTCAAAAGTCAGTACACATCCTTATCTTATTTTCTCCTAATGAAACAACCACAATATTGGAAATCCATTTTGAGTAATCAATAGAGAGGATGAATCCAACACCCAATAATTTTTTAATTTCAACCTTAACTAATAAGGCAATTCTTGCATTCATCTTTTGGATTTTCTATTTCATAGGTTTAGCATTAGGTTTGAGAACAATATTATGAGTAACAATATTAGGATCTATACCCAACATATCTGCATATGTCCAAGAAAATATATCTTTATATTCAAGCAAAAGCTGATGGTACATTTATAAGGATTAAACCCTAAACAATATATATAATCATAAATTTCATTGTCCAAGGGTACTTGTATACCTTGTTCATATTTACCACATCCTTTCCCATTAAATCTTGATTTCTTGAGAAGATGATAAATAGAACCATACCTATCTGCCATATTATATTGAGTCAAAGGAGCGGCATATGTTAGGATGTCATAGCAATCTGGTTTTATCATTTCAATTTTTTCTTCAATTGAAGCAACAACAAAATTACTTTTTAACTCCTTAGTGTATGCACCCTAAAATGGTCGCCTAGAATTTGGGCCCCATTTCTCAATTTATCAAATCCTTGAATCAATATTTTCAAATATCAACAATATCAATTATATCAATTTCCTTGATCAAATCATAATCA
>MU224564.1:3218672-3230623 GCA_018584345.1 Thuja plicata | reverse complement strand
GCATCTACATGTTATCATAGTTTCATTTCTTGCATTATCATGGCATTCTTAGCTTAGATTTTCTTTATGCTTTAGATTAATTCATCTAGCTTAACTAGGAGGCTTTGTAATACTTGTTCTTTCATTTCCATAGCTTAGCTTGCATATTCATCTTAATCTAGCTCACACTGCATTTCATTTTTGATTCTTGAGAATATTGGCATTCTTGCCCTTGTCTTCATCGAATCTCCCATTGTATGGTTTACTAGCAAGGTTATAGGCTTAATAGCTCTAGCTGAGAGCATTCTAAAAACCTTTGCACTCCATGCCTAGGGAGCTATGGATCAATTTTTGAGACCTCATTCTTGAGTGTTTTTGAATGTAAGGATTCATAGAAGTGTGGCACAATTATAGCACACACTTAGAAAGTGGGAAAGGAGTAAAAACCCATTTTTCAAACCCACTTTATTCTTTCACTAATTCCAGATCATAAACTTTATATTCTCCTATAAAAGAAGGATTAAAGTCCAAAGTTTCCCAAGCATCCCCAGTCAAAGAAGAATATGGAGTTTGAATTTGTTTAACCTCAGGTGGTTTCTCATGTTCCTTACTGGGTTGTAGAGGTTCAAAAACCTTAGCATATACCGCATTTAAGAAAGGATTTTGTGCATCATCCGCATGTAACGTATACATCAAATTGTATAAATGAACTTAACCTTGCGATGAAGAGTAGAAGGAACTGCATGCATTGTATGTAACCAAGGTCTTCCTAAAAGAAGGTTATAATTGAGGGGTCAAGCATAACATGAATAGGTGTATTGAGAATAAATGGACCAACCTTAATAGGTAGTATAAGAATGCCCAAATTTTTCTTTGCAATATTATCAAATCCATGAATAGGGATATTATCTAGTTGAATAGTTGTAAGATCAGCCTTAATTTCCTTAAGCATATCCATGTTGCAGAGATTAAGCCTAGATCCATTATTGATTAATGTTCTATGAATGATACTCTGATTAATAGAAAAAACAACCATAAGAGCGTCATATTGATTCTGAACCTCAACAAAAGGTAAATCATCACCGATGAACACAATAGGAGGTCAGAAGGCATAGTATGCATGCATTCGAGAAAGGAATTAATATTCTCTTGGCTAGGATGTGGATTAGGAAGAGTAGATAAATCTTTTTGCAAGGCCTCATGATATGTCGGAGAAGTTTGAAGCAATTCCCATAAAGATATCTTAGTGGGAGTAGCATGTAATTGTTCAACTAAGTCATACTCCTTGAAGGAAGAAGGTAACCTAGGTGCTTGAGGAAGCACGGGTTGAGAAAGAGGTAAAGAAGCTCGAACAGTAGGTTGAGGATTATTTCATGTGGCATAAGCATGTGAAATGAAATCTGTGTTATCAAAGAAATCCAAAGGATCTCTAGGTTTGCCCTTAATAGTTATTCAAGGATATCCTTTTGTCATCAATAAAGGCTTAGGATATAACATTCTAGGTGCCATAATGTTACAAATAGTGGAACATGAAGGTAACCATGTACACACCCTACATTAAAGGTCAATTGGAGAGGTTGTGGAGGAGAATGAAATAGGAATAAGATCAATAGAGATCTCATTCAAACCATTTTCATTCTCACTTCCATGTACCTTATTAAGGGATCTATCCTCTTGTGGAATAAAAGCCTCATCAAATTACTCAAAACAAAATTCATACATATTGAACACAAAGTAATACTACAAGCATGAAAAATGTAAATTTTTTTTGTATTTTCAAAGAAATTTTGTAATTTTTTTGAAATTTTGAAATATAAATGTATAAAAGAAATGCATGTAAGATCTAACATAAAATGTAAACCTAACACCAAAAAGAAAGATTTCTCTATCGGGGGTTCACCAAAATGTAAAGGGGGAAAATGGAGATTTTTAAATAGGGTTTTGGACAATGGGGATTTGCACATAAAAGAGACCCTATGCCACATTTAACCACTTACATTTAATTGTAATGATAAGGAATGTAAATATGGAAATGTTTGCAAAGAATAATGCAAATAAATACATACCTCACATCATAAAAGATCTGGAAATACCCAATTTCTAATGCCTGTTTCTAGTTTACATAAGATCTACAACCGGATCTAGAACAGAAACACAAAGATGAAGAAAACCTAGAAATATTTTCCAGATCTGGCTCAGGTCGACTTTGACCCAAAATAGAATATTGATCTTGACCCAAAATAGAATGTTGATTCTGACCTAGAACAAAATGTTGATCTTGAACTAGAAAAAATGTTGATACTGACCCAGAATGTCGACCTTGACCTGTATAGCTCTGACAAAAAATCTATTTTTGCATCCAGAAAGTTTACTGAAAAGGGTATCTGAATTTGGTCTGCAACTCCCGAAACATCAACTTTAGATATCTGAAAAGGGTGTTTTGGGGTGGCCATATAGGGTTTTTCCTTAGTCAAGCTGTTAGAATTTAATCTTTCCTCGGTGAAAATATATATTTATACTTTAAACCAAGGTATCCTATTTTGTATTTGTCCTCTAGTCCAAGTAGGAGGACATGTTACATTTTTGTAATTCCTTTAATAAGGAAATTAGATATTCCTCCTTAAGAGAATTCCTACATATGACACACACTTAATGTGAATGTGGAACTCATAGGATATGGGAGTTACATGCAAAATCCTTGACTTATCTCTACTTAAGAAATGCTTCTCTCTCACTTCTTAAGGTTGGTTCTCACAAGTTGGTTCTCATGGAGTTGTTCTTCTCCCTTTTTCTCTCTTTTTCATTCTCATCTCACAATGTTGCAATGATCTTATTTCTCCATCTATTTCTTCTTCTTTGGCTTCTTGCCTCATTCATTGTATAAGCACATAGGGTTTTTCTTAGTTTTTCCCCTTTCAAAAACATTGTCTTGGTGTTGTTCTTGAGCTTCTTGGTAATTATTCTTGGATCATCTTTTCATTTATGGTAAACATTTTCATTTATGTACCCTCTCTTGAATTCTTTCTTAAATCTAGTTTACTTTATTTATATTTTCTAACATGGTATCAAAGCTAGTTTAATCCTTATTTTTGAGTGCGCATGCTGGAATAGTTGATAGATATCTCCGTTGAGGAGAATAAATCAGATTTTTGTTGAACTAACTCTTGTTTGTTGCTTTTTTTTTCATTTTTTGTTTTTGCAAATCTAGTATTTTCATATCTATTTCAAGTTTTTTTAAAATTTCTAATCACTCCCTATGTCGGGAAATAGCAAGGGTTTTTTTTTCATGTTTTTTCAGCCATTTTGCTAACTATCTCATTTGCAGGGTTATAGTTTATTCAGATCTGTATATTTCATTTTTTCATATATTTTAAGCATTTCTTGAATTTGTTATCTGTTATATCTCATAGTTTTCTCTTTTGTAGGTTCAACCATTGGCTATATCTCTTTTTATTTATATCTCTTTTCTTTATCATAGATATTTATCCCTGCTAACATTTGGTATCTCAGATTCTTGTTTATTCATATTTCTTTCAAATATTGTGCTGTTTATATATATTGTTGTTTATATCTTGTGCAGGTACTGCAATATTGAATCTTGTGGCTTATATAGATGGATCATTTTGTTAAATAATTTTGCAACTTTGAATCCATTTCTAGGTTTGTGAGCAACTTTGTATCCATATTTTGATACCGTTTGTGACCTGGCTCAAAGTTCCCATTTTGGTGCAGCAATAAAAATATGGATATACTATGAAACTTTATCTCATACCTATCATATTTGGAGCATTTAGTCAAATAGTTTGCATACCTATCTAAAAAGATAGTTGCAATTACAACACCTGATAGGATTTCAGCATCCTTTATACTTTTATGGTTGTCCATACCCTGTTCCACAAGCTTCCAATTTGGTACCTATATTTAGATGTAAGATTTTAAAAATTTTTCTTCAACCAATTCTCTACGTATCCATATTCTGCCAAATAGTTCATGTGCAAGCTCAGTGATGACGTCTCCCTGAGGTAGCTCTACCAAGCAGTATCACACATTGTTTATGATACTACATTTTGTATGCACCTTTACTATAGAGGTTGCGGTCTCATTATTTGACAGACATCAATCCTGAACTATTCTTTGATGGAGATTTTTAATCTACTTTGTGGCTGCCATTTGTACACATAGGCAGTAAGGATGTGACTGAGGTTTTTAGAAGATGTAGACAAGGGTTGTGGATCTTTGTTTATACCTCGAGTCTACTTTTGCTCAATTTTTTTTCAATATTTTTTCAACGATTCTTCTTTCTTGCAAATATTTCAATCATTACTCATGCCATAGATATTAATTATTGTAATATCTAAATTTGGCTCATCAAGGAAATCCTTAAGTAAGATTTTCATAATGAGATAAGAAAGAGATCCTAAGGCCAATTTTAGTCTCTTACACTTAATTATTATGATAAAAGGATGGAAAGGAGTATGCAAAGAATAGTGGGATAAGATGCATACCTCATAATATAGTAGATCTCAAAAAACTTATTTTCTGAAGCCTGTATTGAGTTTTTGGAAAATCTGAAGTATGATACAGAACTGGAACACAGAGATGAACAAAACCCAAAAATCCTTTTCCATTTTGATGTTGTCTTATGAAAAAGGTCGACCTTGACCCACAAATGTCACCCCTGACCTAATAATTTTGACCCTAATCTGCACAGTGTCGACAGAAAATATATTTGTAGATCTCGGAAGTTTGCTGAAAAGGGTATCCAAATCTTTTCTTAAATCTATTTTTATGCACCTGTAACTCCCAAAAATAGCACCTGCAAATATCTAAAAAGAGGGGTTTTGGGGTGGCTATATAGGGTTTTGCCTTAGTCAAACCCCCATTTTGGTGATCTCCACCTCCATGAATAGCCGAATATAGAATGTATGGTGTGTGTTTATTGTTCTTTTGAAAAGAGTCTTTAAACAAGCAATATCAAGATCTAATATTCTAGATTAACAATCCTAACATAACATGGAAATGAGAAAGCAATGCATAGATTTGAATATGACAAAGAAAGCATACCAAACCCCCAAGGCTAAAGTATTCCTATCAACTCACAATCCGTAATTGCTACCCCATGATAATGTCCTTTGAAATGCTTGAATGTTGAGAATAGTAGATCTAAAGAGAGAGCCTTCTTGCTTCAATGAAGATACACCATAGCTTGTCCTCAAAATGCTTGATTGAACATGATGATATGTCCTCCTAGCTTGTCCTTCTATATCATCCTCTTGTTTGTTTGCATCATCATGTCATCTCCCGATTTTGTTTCATGATCAAATGAAGGCAAAAGAGAGTGTTTATATAGAGATCTCAACATAGGCCTCCTAAGGAAATGCAAGGGATCCTAATTCAATTTCTACCTCGAATCATGGTCCAATCACAATCACCAACTGAGGAGGGAATATATTAATTCAAATATCATAGAAAACACTTTCGCATTTGAACCCAGGGACCTATTTTAAGTTCCAGACCCCGATAAGCTTCAGATTTGAAAGCAGGGACCGAAACCCAATAGAGGTCTATGTCGACCTCACCCTTGACCTAGGTCAAGGTCTACCTTGACCCTGACCTAAGGTTTCAAGCAGGTCACCAGAAAGTTGTTGAGAGGTTCCCAGGTCAGCCGGGGACCTAGGAAGGTGGGGGAATGTGCTAGAATGTTAAGAAGGCCTAGAAGCCTAGAGAGAGAGTAGGATGAGGCCTAGGAGGACCAATACATAGGTCCTACCTCAAGAGAAGAGCCATGGAGAGTGAAATATAGGAGGATCCACAAGATCCTAACCCTAATTTTAGCTATACGTGTATAATCAAGCACAAATGCAAATATAATATGAAAACATACCAAATGAGGGTGCTAAACCTATCAAAATGGAAGTGCTTACATTTTAAGATGATACATTTAGCCCCCACCTTAGCTTAGATATGATACTACGTGAATATGCAAGCTAAAGTAAGAAAACATCATAAAGTATAAAAAGGATATATCCAAGTCCTCAATGCAAAGAGCTTGCAAGAAACCATTAGTATCCGCAACCTACAACACATGAGGTTAGTGAAAATCCAAAGAGAACCTAAGTCTTATTATTATTATCTTGAGAAGTATATAGAGCCCCTTATGCCCCCCCTGATTCAGCTTACTAATTCATGGAAGGTGAAACAGAGTGATAAGGTGATTTCTATACACTGAATATGCAATTTGTTGAAAAATTCCTTTCCTAAACCAGTTATAAGGGTCCTAAACCTTCCTAAACTGATTTAAGAGATTAGGTATCTGAATCATGATTCCAACACCTCTGACGGTACTGAAAATGGAGCTACCAAACTCAGGTTATGATGAAAAGAATAGATGTCTATCTAAATGCATATAAAGGGAAAATTCGAATTTGACCTAAATAACTTCAAATGAAACCCTAGTAAAACCCTAATTTACTTCCTATAAATAAGAGGAAGAGACACTTACCACCTCATTCTTACCATTTTTAGAGTTTGGGAAAGGAGATAGGATGCTGAAGAGAGAGGAATTCTAAGCGAGCCGCATGGAGGTTTTGAGGGAGCGCCTAGCCAGCAGACAACCACTACCTGAGGTAATTTCCTATTTCTAGTGCCTGTGATTGAAAATTTCATGTTTTTATAGGGAAGGTCGACCCTGACCCAATAAGGTTGACCCTAACCTAGTAAGGTCGACCTTGACCCATTAAGGTCTACCCTGACTAGGAAGGTTATGTCCTTCTTGGGGGGCAGGTCGACCCTAACCCACTGAGGTCAACCTTTACCCAATAAGGTCAACCCTAACCCATAAAGGTCGACCTTGACCCAAAAAGGTCAACCTTGACCAGGTCAGGTGGGTATAGAAGATGTTTTTGCTTGTAGGATCCAGTCTATCTTCAAGAGCATCCCTTCACAGGGTTACTACTATCTATCAGAGGGAGTGTCACTGAGCTACAACAGGAGGAGATACAGTTATTGAGAGATGTGGGATTGTATTGGGTAGTAGTTCTACTATAGCTGAGGTTCTATCGGTCCATGATATCAGCCATGATAGAGAGATGGGATGAGGATACATGTTCCTTCCATCTTCTGTCAGGAAAGATCACGGTCACGCTAGAGGATGTGTACAGGATCCTATGACTTCTGGTCTGAGGTGAGCCTATCAGACCGAGAGTACCGCGGGATCCTCCTGAGGTTTTTGCAGATATGGACTATTTTTTGGGAAGGGTACCATAGATGAGGACCCGATCAGATTAGATATCTTTGGAAGCCATACTAGCAGGTCCAACACCTTTGGTACGGAGAGTGATGCTATGTATACTTTCTTTGGTTGTAGTGCCCAACACAAAGGGTATAGTATTTTTAGCACCATTCACCCATCTCATACATAGGATGAAGAGTGATAGGGTCACTATCTCATGGGGCCATAGCATGTTGGCTCATCTTTATCATGAGCTGAGTCAGTTAGTGAGATACCAGTAGGAAAGTCTTACAGTGTGTACCTTGCTACAGGTTTGGATGTTTTAGCATTACACATGTACACAACCACAGCGTACTCCTACAATGATAGATGCAAGCACACCAAGAGCCTTTGCATATCCGCTAGCAGATATCTGGCAGCATGGAGATATCCTCTTTTGGAGGGTATGCTTTGACCATATACCAGGTATAGATGTGATATGGAGACCTTATTGTGAGATTATAGAGTGGCTAGATACCTGACATCAGTTGAGACACTCATAGCAGCATAAGTTGCTAGAAGGTCCTACCAATCATGTCGTGATGTGGTACTACTATGATAGGGTGATGAGATAGTTTGGTTTGATATAGGGGGTCCCTTGGACAGTACCTTAGTATGCATATCTGACAAGATACTATGAAAGACCCGATGCCATACATTGACCGACAGTAGCTGATATTATGGATAGTGAGATAGATGAGACCAAGGATATAGAGGTAGCCACTAAGATATCCTATGCCAGTGTTAGTAGAGAGTATATTAGATATTGGAGTTTATAGGCGACCCATCCTATCCTCCCCGTTGACTACCCCACAGGTGATCCAGGTCCTTCAGAGAGGAACCGCTGAGGAGATGTCATACTAGTAGGAAAGGAGGAGGATCAAAGAGATTAGGAGGAGCCTCCCTTTGGGGGAGATCCTATGGAGAAGGAGAGAATAGAGGACAGAGTAGAGGAGATTCCCCTAGGCCATAGTATAAGGACCGGTGATGAGGCAGTCTATGTTGCTCCCTTGAGATCATAGCGACCTCCTCGAGCGCACACAGAGACACCACCACTGAGGCCTAGATAGAGTGAGCGAGGAGAGAGTAGTCACTCCATGCCCCCACCATCTAGGTCCTTTAGTGATACCCAGGCAGGAGATCCAGGTATGATACAACTTTATAATCTTTTGAATAAAGATTTTGTTTAGAAGAATAAATTAAATAAGTTTTACATTAGAATTTTGTAGGGAGCGTAGTGGAGTGGAGGAGTTTTGTATCCAAGGTTCTGAAGGCTACATGTATATCCTACCGAATGCTAGCTAGTGAGAGAGAGTCCCTTATAGGACAAAGGGATCCTGGAAGACATGCAGATATCTTCCTATGTGTATAGCGAGAGTTGAGGTTATGCAAGGAGAGAGAAGAGAAACTAATGGTTGTCATGTGGAGAGCCCAGGAGAAGATCCAGGAGATGAGCATATCGAGGAGTCACACATGGACTACCATTCTAAGATCCTCAGCCTCACATCACAGATCTGAGAGAGCTGGGAGTCACCATCCTTCAGAGCATCATGATAGAGATTGATAGATATGGCATTTGTGCAACATATGTACCAAACTCAGAAAAGTTTATTTATGAAGAAAACTTTGTTTTTGGAACAATTAGTTCTATGCTTGATTACTTTTTACTTTCATCAATACACAAAACTTAAAAAGAAGAGAAAAGGAAAATATGTATGAATGCATTCTATGTTAGATAACTTATAAAATAATTATTCTATAAGGAACACATACATACATAAAGAAAGAAATGAAAAATTAGGGATAATAATGTTTGAGATACATGATATTAATAGGGTCCTTAAGAGGAACACCATTCATATCAGCAATTTTATAAGTGCCTGAAGTAAAATCCTCAATTACCACAAAGGGTCCAAGCCAATTTGGACTAAATTTTCCTTTCTCACTGGGTAAAGCATTCACATTTCTTTGGCTCTCATATAAGACTAAATCACCTACCAAGAATGACCATTCAATCACTTTGTGATTATATTATTTTTGGAGTGATTTATGATAGGCCTTAATGTGTTCCAAAGCATTTATTCGTTGTTCATCTAACATTTCTAATTCTTGTAATCGTTGTTCCCGGAAAGTATCTTTGTTAATGAGCCCATGAAATGAAACACGCAAGGATGGTATTTATGATTCCAAAGGCATGATAGCATCAATCCCATAAACAAGATTATAAGGTGAAGTGCCAATGGCCTTACGAACACTAGTCCTATAAGCCCACAAGGCATAAGTAAGTTGTGTATGGCAATCTTCCGCATGTTTGTTAACTATTTTCTTTAATATTTGTTCAATAACCTTATTCGATGATTCAGCTTGACCATTAGATTGAGTTTAGTACGGAGTAGAAAATATATGTTGTATATGATATTTCTCCATGAATTTCATGACTTCTTTGTTCTTAAAAGATGTACCATTATCCGAAACTATCATTGAAGGAATACTGAATCATGCTATAATATGGTTAAGGATGAAATCATAGATAACATCTGCAGTAGTAGAATGAAGAGGGATAACTTCTACTCATTTTGTAAAGTAATTTGTAGCCATGAGAATGTATGTATGTCCTTGAGAAGAGGCCGGTGAGATTTTTCCAATGAGGTCAAAACCCCAAATTCTAAAAGGCCACGGAGCAACTTGATTACAAAGCTCATGAGTAGGAGAATGAATTAAATTACCATGTTGTTGACACTGAGGACACTTTTTAACAAATGTAAATGAATCTTGCTCCATTGTTTGGTAGTAGTATCCCATTCTAAGGAGTTTATTAACTAAAGATTTCCCATCAAAATGGCCTCCACAAGAACCAGAGTGAGATTTTGCTAAAGCTATAGGTACTTCAGTTTTGTTAAGACATATTAATAGTAAACTATTGTAAGAATGTTTGTAAAGTGTTTACCCTAAAATGATATAGCAAGCTGCAAGCTTTCTAATACTATTACATGTGTTCCTTGTTACTGATTCTGGAAAAGTATTATCTTTCATAAAATGAAAGATATGTGAATACCATTCATCTATATGCAAACTACTGTTAGTAATAACTGAGAGGGGGGGGGGGGGAATCANTCTATATGCAAACTACTGTTAGTAATAACTGAGAGGGGGGGGGGGTGAATCAGTGGCCTCATAAATTTATGCAATTTAAACTTTAATCCACCAATCAGTACTTCTCCAATTATTAATTCCCTACAAGATGCATGCCTTTGAAATAATTGAAACAAATAGTTGTTTGTCAGTTTGCCTTGTCTATCCTTCTCCTTGATAACTGATAAGTAGTAAACTATATTTACTGATACTCAGTAAATATGTAAAGTATACCAATCAATCCATAAATGCTTATGTGAAATTTAAAACAATAAATTAATGAACCATACACATATAACACAAGGATTTTAATGTGGAAACCCTGTTAAGGGAAAAACCACTGGGACCGGTACCCCAAATTTTCACTCTTCTGAAGTGAGCCCTGTTAAAGGTTACAAACACATGATTAAGTGTGACCTTGTTAGAGGATTTTTATACATAGGTTGTCACTTAGTATCTGGAATCTATGCTACCATCCTTGAATCAGTCTCATGACTGTCAATAGGCTTTATGCTAATATTACTACCATCCTTGAATCAGCCTCCTTCTTAGACTGTCAATAGGCTTTAGGCAAGATCGATGCTACTATCATGAGTCAACCTTCTAGTAATCTGTTAGGATATACCTCAATTAAAAAATACTGTTAAGTCCTGCTCTGTTAAGAGACTTAATGCTTCAATGGTTAAACTGAAACAAAATGACCTATTTCTAATGCAACTAAATTGCAGATTTTTAGATCTATTTACTTACAATATATTTTTGATCAATGTATCAATTCAATTCCTTTGTACTTGACTATGATGTTGTGCTTTTCTGTCCGTCAGTGTCTACATAATTATTTAGCTCTCCCTTAGCTTGATTGATCAGGACTGCATGAATTTTATCCTTCATCAGTTTCTCTTCAGCATCTTATATAGACATGATGTTCCTTAATTCTAGGTTCTTGATTCTTGATTCTTGGCATGAAAACAATCCATCCAAATTGATTTATGGCTTTAACTTCTGATTTATCTCGTAGTTATCTTCTTGCCAACTATAAAAATCATTTACTTAACTATGGTCGAATAAAAAAAATCAAACAACTAGTTAAGTCTATCCTTTAGCTCTGCCAGCTAGATATTTTGTCATTTTCTGATCTCTCTATTATGTCGGTCAACTCTGCAGTTTGTCGTCGGTGACAAGTGCCAGTTCCATTGGTGTCGCTTTAGTTAGCTTCAGGATCTCTGTCCATTGAGCATCATTGGATCTTGCTTGTTGGGCATCCTTTGATTCTTCTTTGTCAGCCAACACTGTCTTCTGCTCGTCGGGCATCACTGTGACTTTATCTCTGTCTTTACCAATGGTGTGCACTCTGCCGATGTAGTCTGTCACTTGGTGAATACTTGAATTTTATGCATTTTTGAAAGCATAACCTTTATTCCATTGATTATTTGAAGTCTTTGACATTATGTATATGACCATACAGATGATATTAAGTTGACATCAATGACAATACAAACCATTAACTGATTTAATGTCTTGCATCATCTTCAACTTAACATTGTCAAACATTCAATCAGTTACATGTCAT
>MU224564.1:3183408-3198860 GCA_018584345.1 Thuja plicata | reverse complement strand
ATTTCTCCACTTTTTACCAATACCTCTTCTATTGTCACCCCATTCTCAATTAAGTCTTGGAATGATCTAGGACATTGTAGCCTTAATCGATAGTTCATTTCATGATTCAAGTTGTTCACAAAAATATTCATCTTTTCCATTTCGGGTACACTTCAAGGGTATCTAGCAAATACTACCCTCCATCGTTGTAGGAAAAGTAGGAATCCCTCTCCTTCTCTTTGTTTGGTATTACATAGATTAAGCATTGTAACCTCATGTTTGATGTTATAAGAATAGTGAGTTACAAATTTAGAGGCCAATTCCCCAAAGGTTCTAATACCGGAGGGTAACTTTGAAAACCACTCCATTGCCATACCTCCCAAACTTCTAGGGAATAACCTCATAAGCTAAGTGGTGTCATGTATGAATTCTAAACTTAAGGCACAAAATTCCCTTAAGTGATCTTGAGGATCAGATGTTCCTTCATATTTATCATATTTCAGATAAATAGCATTTGTTGGAAATGGTATCATGACTAGAGACTTGTCGAAAGGAAATAGACACAAGGCTTTAATAGAAAAAGCTTTCAGAGCCCCACTTGGTTTTAATGTGTCCAATTGTATCTAGAAAAGCTAGAATTTTTTGTTCATGACATCAATGGGGTTAGCCTCTGCTTCTTCTTTTTTGTGTTTAGTGAAATCATAATCATGTGGAAGGTTGAGGCCCATTTGTGCTAGGTCTAGGAAGTACTTCTCCTTGTCTTTTTCCAGCACTTTTTCCATGAGTTTCATAAAGAAAGGGATTTGCATAGCCTCAGTAACCTTTTCATCAATTAACTCCTCATCATTAGGGTCTATATTACCCCCGTTGTTGGTATTGTTCATCCCTTGACTGTTAGGATCCATGTTTGTCCCTCCGTTAGTATTGTTTTGTACTCTTTGTTATTAGGGTCAACATTTCCTTGTTTGGTCATATCCTTGTTCATGTGATTAATCTGATTAGGATCTATATGACCAAATGGAAAAGACATGCTCAGTTCTATTTCTTTGATGTGTTTGTGTAAGGGTCTTGCAGAAAAAAGATCACCCGGAAAGGGACACTCTTTTCTCAGATAAGATCCGTCTGGTTGTAGGGTAGCCTTGATGTAGTGGGATCGAGTGAAAACCGGCATTAACATATGTCAAATGAAGATCTTAGGTTTCAAACTCGCTTAAATGACCAATTTGTGAACAAATTTGCAAAATGCCCAATAATGGCAGATTTTGATCAAGTTAAGTATCCATGGTGGTAGAACGTCCAAAAGGGTATCCAAAAATTATATTTTCTTGTTTTCAATCCTTCGGTAGATACCCACTGTTTTCCTTTTAAAAATTTTAGGCGGCTCTTACCTATGTGTAGGTGGCCTTTAAATGTTAACACACGGCCACTGGAAATCCTGTACGCGGCACTCTACAGTTGACATGCAACATTTGTTTGTTTACAGGCGGTTTTGAAAATATCTTTACGTAGCTCTTTCCAGTTAATACGTGGCCATTTAATGCTGGTAAGTGGTGTTTTAAGATTAAAAAGTGGCACAGGTTTGTTTGTAGGTAGCTCTAAAATGATGATACACGACGCTTTGATGATTAGAGTTGATTTTAACAATTTTAATGATATTTTTTGGGTTTAAAATTTTAATGTCTTTGATCAGATTTATCAAAAAATGTTCTTGTGTGAAAATGAAGTACAAAATCAACCCACACATAAAGTTTGCACCATATCCCTAAAAACCACACTAGTAGTGTATGTTCTCAGATGTTTGAACGAGTTTGCACAAGAAAGCCTTTCAAGAAATCTACCTTAGCGTCAATAAATTTGGCTTTTAATCATGGCTCTACAAAGGTAGGTCTACTACTTTATCAGGTCTCAAAACTATTTCGGTCTAAACCCTAACAAGATCCTTTACCCCTTTGAGGGCTTCCCACATGCACAAAACTATGATTTTGCACAATTCTGAAGGACTACTAGAGGAAGTGAGGATGGCTTGCACAAGTTTTAGTCACTTTCTGATTAAGGAATAGTGCATTATTTATAGTGGGTCAGACAATATTGCAGTAAAAGAAAATATCTCCCACTTTGGGTCATTCCCTCTCACCGTCCTCATAAGGCAATTCTCAGGAGGCACGCCCTTTAAAGCTCTAATTAGCTAGCATGTTCATGAAAAGAAAGAATTGAACTTGGTCCAACAAGTTTGGGAATCTGATTCACTCAAAGAGTGAATAGCATATCCCTATTGTTTTTCTTTTGTTCCAAACACTTCAAACAAATTTGTTCATTTTCAACCCCTTAACAAGGAGGTTCTTAAAATTGAAATGCGTGGTTCAATTCCTTATCCTTGTCTTTTTACCAAATTGACTTTGCACGTTTGGCCTTTTGGTTCACTTCAAAAAGTGAAGAGCATATGCCTAATGCTTGTTCAATTTGGACAAAATAAAGGATTTTCTACTTATGCTAGAGTTAAAAGAAAGCCACAATTTGATCAATGCAAGCTTGATAAGATAAGTACCTAATTTTGAAGCTAGCAAAGGCTAGGTGCATTTTTGAGTATTTTTTCTTATTTTTTTACTCACCTAGTGGCGATCGTTCCCACTCCATCTCCTCCAATAGGTCAGCCAACACAAAGCAATACAAACTAAAGGAAACTTGAAAAATCAAATGACAAAATTATCTCCTAAAAGCTCTTTTAAAACGAAAGATTTATCAAATGAATCTTTAAAGAAGTAACCACAAAAATCAATTAGAGAGTGGAAAATTTTCATTTATAAGCAAAGAACACCTTAAGGTAATGATCATACAAGTGTTCTTCCTGAAATAAACTCTCTAATAAATTGGCTGTATGCAATTCCTTATCATTCTTGGTTTTTATTCTTACCTCTTTGCTAGGCTTTGAGATCCGCTTCTCTGATTTCTGCACCTCAGGGTGATTTTTCATCTGTAGGACAAGAAAATACAGAGAGTTACAATAGTGACAGAATTAACCAAAATCTGATTTCAAGAAAAAGTTATTACGTATTATTTAACACCTAAAATGTGGCTATCAAATATTCTTAAGCGTAATTTAAAACTTTATAGGAAATTTTTAAATCTTAACATGGGGCTCTTAAAAAATCATAGCCAGTTAATTAAAAAGAGCAAGCGGTGCAGAAAGTATAAAATGCAGCCAGAGATTGCTATTAGGTGACTGTTGAAAAGTCACAGGCGGTGCACTTTATCTAGCAAGTGGCATGATTTATCTGGTAGGTGACACGATTTATCTGGAACGTGGCAGCAGAACAAAAGATGGAGACAAATCAAGTTTCATAGGTGGCATTTTTATGTTTATAAGTGGCTCTTAGCATCGCATATGCGGCTCTTCTCTTGTTTTAGATAAAAACATTAGTAAAGATGCTTAGATCCCCACGGTGTGTGCCATTATGTGTGTAAGAAATACACCTTCACGAAATTAAGATTGAGAACTACAATTCTATGGAAAGATAAAACAAGTTAATCTAAGAATTGAAGTTAAGAATCTATATAATCTCATGGTTCTCTATCCAAGCTTTGTTAAGAGAGCTCTCAGGCTTAATCTCTCTCAAGGACAATTCTAGAACAAGATATGTATGAAAAATGAATGCTCAAATCTAGCTAGAATGCTCAAAATGCTCCAAGATTATGTTAGAAAACAACAAATGCTCCTAAACATGATATGCTAAAATGCTATCGAAATGCTGAAATCTCTCAAAAGCTCTCAAAAATGCCTATAGTAAGGATGCTTTTGCTCTTGAAATTATTGGATCTCAAACACAAAGGAAAATACTTGTTTTTATAGCATTTTCCCAAGGGTAGGGGGTAGACTGAGTTGATCATGATCAAAGTTTGGTTAAGTCAAAAGCTTTAAGGTGTTCTCAAATGGAGGGAAAGTTGGTTGGTTGTCTCAAAGATATTAGGAATTAAATAACTCCATCATTTAATTAAATTAGCCATGGAAGGGTGATTGGGTTGGATTTGATCTTTTTGATTTGAACTATACAATTGAAAAATCAATTGCATAATTTGATTAATCCCTTTAGGCTTGAATTTAATTATTTGATTTCATGATTATTTGATCTTTTAATTTGATTTGATTTTTTTTCCATTTGATTTGATCCATTTGATTTGCGTTAAGATGACATTTTAAGGCATTTGGCTGAGATTTATAGTTTGGAATGCTTGAGATACACTTGGTAATTTTTAGGTGTCTACAATAGTATACTGGTCTTTCCTTTCCACCATTATCATGTTGAGCCAACAATGCACTCATAGCATTGGAAGTGGTAGCAGTATATAGATAAAAGGATTTATTGAATTGAGCAGGTTGTAAGATAGGGGGATTAGCAAGATATTCTTTAAATTTCTCAAAAGACTTCTTGCATTCCTGGTTCCAAGAAAAAGTAGTGTCTTTTCTGAGTAAAGAAGTAAAAGGAATAGTCCTATCAGCTAGGTTAGAAAAAAAGTGACGAATAGATTGTATTTTACCTTGTAAACTGTGCAATTGAGAAATATTCTTAGGAGGAGGTATGTTAAAAATAGCATCAATCTTCTCAGTATCAACTTCTATGCCTCGCTTAGAGATAATAAATTCTAATAATTTTCCAGAATCAACTCCAAAAGCACATTTCTTAGGATTTAACCTCATTTTGTAACTCCTAATTCTATCAAATATTTGTCTTAAAATGAACACATGATCTTCTCTTTGTATAGACTTTTCCAAGATATCATCCACATAATCTTCCAAAATCTTATGAATGTAATCACAAAAAATCAAAGTCATGGCGCGTTGATAAGTAGCTCCCGCATTTCTTAATCCAAAAGCCATCATGACCCAACAGAATGTCCCCCAAGGTGTAATAAATGTGGTTTTAAGTTGATCCTCAACAGGAATAAATATTTGGTTATAACCCAAAAATCCATCCATAAAAGACAATAATGCATGATCTGCTGTTGAATACGCAATCATGTCAATATTAGGTAGTGGGAAGTCATCTTTTAAGGATGATTTATTTAGGTCTCAGAAATTAGTGCACATTCTTATTTTATTTCCTCCCTTAAACAGCCACAATATTGGAAATCCATTCAGAATAATCAATAGAGCGGATGAATCTGGTACGTAGTAATTTTTCAATTTCAGCTTTTACTAGTAAAGCGATGCTGGGATTCATCTTGCCAATCTAGTGTTTCACAGGTTTAGCATTGGGTTTAAGGACAATATTATGAATGACAATCTTGGGGTCTATACCTGGCATATCCAAATATGTCCAAGATAAGATATCCTTATATTCAAGCAAGAGAGAAACCAATTGAGCATGTTCATCTTGATTCAAACACTTCCCAATTTTGATTGTTCTTTCAACATCATTCTCATCCACATGAATCTCAATGATCTCAATTATTAATAAGTTACTTTGTATGGGAGAATCTATTGGCAAAGGGGAAATATCTGATTCATCATGTTCTCCAAAATAGGCTTCACTAGTCAGGCAATACAACTTTCTCCTTTTATGATGAAATGTAGGTAGATCTTGATAAGCTCCTAAAAAATCATCAAGTGCTTCATCCTCAGGAAAGATGTCCAACCTAGGCTTTTGATCCATGTCAAGGAGAAGCGGATTAACCAATTTCAAATGTCCACCCCAAATATGATTAACATTAAGAGGAAAAGTTGATGGTTGCCTATAAGGATTGAATCCTAACCCATAAGTATAATCACAACCTTCATTATCCAGGGGTACTTGTATATCTTGTTCATACTTACCACAAAATTTCCTCTTAAAACCTGATTTCTTGAGTAAATGATAACCAGAACCATACATGTCGGCCATATCGGATTGAGTTAAAGGAGCGGCATATGTCACAATGTCATAACAATCTAGTTTTATTGTCTCGATTGTTTCATCATGAGAAGCAGCAACAAAGTTACCTTTTAATGCCTCAGAAAGTGGAGAAGGAATAAAAACTTGTTTTTTAAACTCAGTTTGTTCTTTCATACATTCCAGATCTGATACTTTATATTCTCCTAGAAAAGTAGGATTAAAATCCAATGTTCCCCAATCATCTTCCATCAGGGAAGAAGATGGAATCTCATCTTGTTTAACCTCAGGTGGTTGTTCAAGTTTTTTAACTTGTTGTATAGGCTCAGGAACCTTAGCATATTTTGTATTCAGGAAAGGATTTGGTGCATCATCCACATGTAGTGTGTACATTAGATTGTTATATATGAACCTAACCTTGCGATGAAGAGTAGAAGGAACCACATGCATAGTATGTAACTAGGATCTTCCTAATAGAAGGTTATAATTGAGTGGTCCAGGCATAACATGGATAGGAGTGTAAAGAAGCACATGACCAACTTTAATGGGTAGCGTAATAGTACCCAAAGTTTTCTTTGCAATATTATCAAATCCACGAATAGGAATATTGTCTGGTTGAATAGTTGTAAGATCAGCCTTAATTTCCCTAAGCATATCCATGCTACAAACATTAAGCCCAGATCCATTATCAGTCAATGTTCTGTGAATGATACTCTGATTAATAGAGACAACAACCATAAGAGCATCATATTGATTCTACACCTCAAAATTAGGTAAATCATCATCAAAAAACACAATAGGAGGTACAGAAGGCATAGTATGCATGCACTCTAGAAATGAATTAATGTTCTCTTGATTAGGAGGCGTAGCAAGGAGAGTAGATAAAGATTTTTGCAATGCCTCATGATATGTAGGAGAAGTTTGAAGTAATTCCCATAAAGATATCTTAGCCAGAGTAGCACATAATTGTTCCACTAAGTCATATTCCTTAAAGGAAGAAGGTAACCTATGTGCTTAAGGAAGCACAGGTTGAGAAGGAGGTAAAGTTGTCAGGACAGTAGGTTGAGGATTATTTCATGTGCGATAAGATGCGAAATAGAATCCATGTTATCAAAGAAATCCAAGGGATCTCTGGGTTTTCCCTTAATATTTATTCGAGGAAACCCTTTTACCATCATCAAAGGTTTAGGAAATATCATTTTAGGTGTCTTGATGTTGCAAATAGAGGAGTATGAAGGTAACCATGCATACACTCTATGGTAAAGGTTAATTGAAGGGGTTGTGGAGGAGGATGAAATAGGAATAGGATCCATGGGGATCTCATTCAAACCATTTGCATTCTCACTTCCATGTACCTCATTAAGGGATCTATCATTTTGTACAACAAAATCCTCATCAAAATATTCAAAACAAAAATCATACATGTTGAACACAAGGAAACACTACAAGCATGAAAAATGTAAATGTTTTTGTCTTTTTAAAGAGATTTTGTGATGTTTATGAATTTTGAAATATAAATGAAAGAGCATAAAAGAAAACCTACTTCTATATGCATGCAATATCTAATGTGAAATGTAAATCTAACACCAAGGAAAAGAAAGAGTTGTCTATCGCGGGTTCACCAAAATGTAATATCTAAATTTGGCTCGTCAAGGAAATCCTAAAGTAAGATTTGCATAATGAGATAAGAAAGAGATCCTAAGGCCAATTTTAGTCTCTTACACTTAATTATTATGATAAAAGGATAGAAAGGAGTATGTAAAGAACATTGGGATAAGATACATACCTCATAATATAGTAGATCTGGAAAAACTCATTTTCTGAAGCCTGTATTGAGTTTCTGGAAAATCTGAAGTATGATCCAGAACCAGAATGTAGAGACGAACAAAACCCAAAAATATTTTTCCGTTATGATGCCATCTTATGAAAAAGGTTGACCTTCACCCAAAAATGTCACCCCTGACCCAATAATGTCGATCCTGACCTACACAGTGTTGACAAAAAATCTGTTTGCGGATCTCAGAAGTTCACTGAAAAGGGTATCCAAATCTAGTCTTAAATCTGTTGTTCTGCACCTGTAACTCCCAAAAAAAGCACCTGAAAATATCTAAAAAGAGGGGTTTTGGGGTGGCTATATAGGGTTTTGCCTTAGTCAAACCCCCATTTTGGTGATCTCCACCTACACGAATAGTCGAATATAGAATGTATGGTGTGTGTATTGTTCTTTTGAAAAGAGTCTTTAAACATGCAATATCAAGATCTAATCTTCTAGATTAACAATACTAACATAACATGGAAATGAGAAAGAAATGCATAGATTTGAATATGAAAAAGAACGCATACCAAGCCTCCAAGGCTGAAGTACTCCTATCAACTCACAATCCGTAATTGTTACCCCATGATAATGTCCTTTGAAATGCTTGAATGTTGAGAATAGTAGATCTAAAGAGAGAGCCTTCTTGTTTCAATGAAGATCCACCATAGCTTGTCCTCAAAATGCTTGATTGAAGATGATGATATGTCCTCCTAGCTTGTCCTTCTATATCATCCTCTTTCTTGTTTGCATCATCATTTCATCATGTCATCTCCTGATTTTGTTTCATGATCAAATGAAGGAAAAAGAGAGTGTTTATATAGAGATCTCAACATAGGTCTCCTAGGGAAATGCAAGGGATCCTAATTCTATTTCTACCTTGAATCATGGTCCAATCACAATAAAAAACCAAGGAGGGAATATATTAATTCAAATATCAGAGAAAACACTTCCGCATATATGAACTCGATGACCTATTTTAAGTTCCAGACCCCGATAAGCTTCAGATTTGAAAGTGGGGACCAGCACCTAGCAGAGGTCTATGTTGACCTCATCCTTAACCTAGGTCAGGGTTGACCTCAACCCTGGCCTAGGTTAGGGTCAAATTTTACCGTGACCTGAGCTTTCAGGCAGGTCACCAAAAAGTTGCTAAGAGGTTCCCAGGTTAGCCAGGGACCTAGGAAGGTGGGGAATGTGCCAGAATGTTAAGAAGGCCTAGAGGCCTAGATAGAGAGTAGGATGAGGCCCAAGAGGACCAATACATAGGTCCTACCTTGAGAGAAGAGCCTTGGAGAGGGAAATTTAGGAGGATCCACAAGATCCTAACCCTAATTTCTCCTATACATGTATAATCAAGCACAAATGCAAATCTAATATGAAAACATACTAAATTAGGGTGCTAAACCTATCAAAATGGAAGTTCTTCCATTTTAAGATGATACAATTATATTCTAAAAATGTTTTATTTTTTCTATGGACCATATACTAAAATGTTTTTATATTCATTCTTCTTTGTCATATTCTAAAAACATTTTTTCTGCAATTGAATCACCATATTTGTGCTTCCTCTCAGCTTTTTTTTGGCTAAGTTTGTTTAAAAAAATTTCTTGTCTATTAAAAACATTTTGTTTTGACAACATTTGACTGTTGTTCTTCTTGCAACATTTGACTGTTGTTTTGATTATTGGCTTGGTTATTTTGTCTATTTTTTTCCTCTTGCGGTTGGTGTGGAGTAATAGTTAGGCAAAGTTTATCTTCAAAACCAACATATGAACCAACATATCCCTTAAGATAGAGCTTCATGGGAATAGCTGTAAGTATTTGCAGCTAATGAATCATTTTTTTAATGATTGAAATAAAAATGTTTTGAATATTCAACTTTTTTTTCTTCGTAAGTGAGTAATTTTGGTCTCTATCTTTTTTCAGTACAAGGAATCTTATTATTCTTTTTTTTATTTTAGCCTTCTCCATAAGTATATCATTCTTATTAATCCTTACACCTCTGCGCAACATATAGAGGATTATTATTCTAGAAATAGTATTAATTATTATCATTTTCTTCTATTTTTTTCTTCCTACTAACGTTTATCTCTGCAGGCACTTGTTAGTATCTTTCAGACATTTGTAACTCCTTTGTTCTAACATTTCATCCAGTCTTTGCAGGGCAGACTCTCTTATTACGTTGAAGGTGTTCCTTTTCTAAAGTTCTACAACTTCAAAATTGCATCTAAGGATGAAAATGCTCAATAGAAGATGCAAGGTGATTGAAAAGATCTCAATCGTTCACATCTTCTTCCAAGAAATACGTGCCTGCAACCAACCATCTAATAATTTTGGTTGCCTTTTCACTGTTCTCAATACCTTTTTCCATGCCGAATTGACAAAAATAGACAACAACAGTTTTGGAGATTTACAGGAGGACTTCATCGTTTTCCCTTCAATTTTATTCATTTTGTATGTAGATGAATAAAATATGGGGTAAACTAAAAAATTAATGAATATCTTCTCCATTATTTTTTTAATGAAGTTATATTTAAAATTATTGTTAGAGTTTGTTTGTGAATAATTACAATTTATTATGACAATCAAGAGCTACATTTGAATTTAAGTTGTTCATTATAAAAAAATTAAAATTAAATTATAATTATGTTTATATATTTTTAAATAAATTTTAATTAAGATTAAAATTATTTAAAATTTATTTAATTAGGTAAAGGAAATTTTAGTTTTGAAGAATTAAAATTGTAATTTTACTTTAATTATAAAGTATAATTTATTAATTATCAATTAAGAATTTTAAATTATTATAAAATTTAAAATAACAAATTACGTGCATAATTAAAACCCAAAGAGTGCCGTAACCCAAATGACATGCATAATCAAAAAAACAAATTACATTCTTAATGAAAACCCAAATAGATTTGAAAACGATATCTTTAAATAACTCAACATTATTATCTATATTTATTTATTTTAAGTTATAAATTTTAATTTTAAATTATGTTTAAAATTTAATTTAATTATTTATTCATTTTATCAAAATGCAATAAAGTTAATGCAAATAAATTTAGTTTGTAATTTATTAATTTATTAAAATTATAATTATTCTAGCATAATTATATTTTGTTATTTCAATTTTAATAAATTTTTAAAAAGTACTTTTTAATTTTATATGTTTATCAACTTCATAAGTTTATTATTGATTATTAGATATTAAGTAATTTTATTAAATAATAAATAGTATCTAATGATTAGGGTTTCCATGAAAGTTAGAATTAAGGCTTTGATCATAATTAGGGCAGGGTTACAATAAGGGTTTAGGGTTATGATTAAGGCTACATTTAAGGTTTATATCATGGTTGTAATTATGGTTAGGGTCAGGGGTTTGATTAGGGTGAATATTTAGGGTTAGGGTTAGGAGAAGAGTTTAGGTTTGCACCATGGTTAGGGAAACTATTACATTTATTGTTTGGTTTATGATCTTGTTTGGGATTATAGTTCAATGCTTGGATTAGGATTAGGGTTAGTGTTACGGTTCGGGTTAGGGTTGTGAATAGGCTTTAGTCTTACAATTATGGTTAGGGTAAGGGGTTACATCATGGTTACTACTATGGTTATGATTAGGATTTTGATAACGGCTACAATTAACCTTAGGTTTCATGTTAGATTTAGAGAGGTTTTCTTAAATTATTTGTGTACCTA
The DNA here is from genome assembly GCA_018584345.1 of Thuja plicata. Lineage (NCBI taxonomy): Eukaryota > Viridiplantae > Streptophyta > Pinopsida > Cupressales > Cupressaceae > Thuja > Thuja plicata. Next base: position 3,187,502 of record MU224564.1, on the reverse strand, counting down.
TCATTTTTCTATTTAGACCTATCTTAGCAAACAATGTTCACCAATAGACATTATTAGCTGCAGAAATATATACAAAAAAATAGACCAATTTTTTCACCTAATTCACCTTCACTATCTCTTCGGCGTACCCATTGCACCCTAAGGTGTGATTGCTAGTATATCTTGTCTTTATTTTTTTAAATCGTCAAATCATTAAATCTTATTTATTTAAAAAGTTTATTTAAAAAACAAAAATCTAGTTAATTCATTTGGTGCAATTTAGTGATGTCATATTTTCAATTCATTTCAAGAGGTTTTTAAGTTTTTAAAATTTGAGATTTAAGCAACATTTCAACATTACTTAATAGGTTTATTTTATCATATTATTCTCTCTAATTCCTTTAAAAATTTCAAAGCATTTACTTTAACAAATTTTTTGTTTATACCTATTTGTACAAACAAATTATGATTATCATTTAAGAATTGTTTAATATATCTATTTATTCTCTAATCCATTCTTAATAATATTTTTATCAATTCTCATTCATTATTTTAAAGCATTTAATAAAACTTTAAATTTTAAAATTTTTAAAATTTGTTTCATTCAAGTTCATCCTTAATCTTAAAGTAAGTTATTTTTCCTTGTTTGTTACCTTTAGATATTCGTTGTTTTGCACTTTGTGTGTGTCATTTTCTCAATTCAACATGTCTACCCTAGTTCTAGAAATTAAATTAAATATTTTTAACTATCTGGTGTGGAAAATTTTCACTTTATTTTTATTCGTAAGAAAGGAGATTATGTTCATAAAATAAAGGGGCTAAACATTTTTTCTTAGCCAGTCTTTTGTTCATGATTTTTGTAATTGTGCCAACTTTTCTTCATGGAAGGCTGTCCTTGATCTAACTCTTGTGTTTAAGGAACAAACAAATATATGTTTCATATCATTGATCTAATACCCTTAAACTCATTGATAATTTTAAATTATAGTTTTTCAAGTATTTTGAGTTATCATACTTCAATGACTTAAAGTGGTTTATTTAATTGTTTAATCATTAATAGCTATCAATTTTATATGATCTATTGTTATGCACTTAGTTGCATCTTTTATGGGTTCATCTTGTTCCATCTGTAAGTTGCACTAGGTTGCACTTACTCAATTGATGTTTATCAACTTGTTCCATCTATAAGTTGCACTAGGTTGCACTTACTCAGTTGATGTTTATCAACTTGTTCCATTTTGTAAGTGGCATTGAGTGCACTTACCCAGTTGATGTTTATCAACTTGTTCCATTTGTAATTTGAACTAGGTTTCACTTACTCAGTTGATGTTTATCAACTTGTTCCATCTGTAAGATGAAATGGATGCACTTACTCAATTGATGTTTATCAACTTGTTCCATCTGTAAGTTGCACTGGGTTGTAGTTACTCAGTTGATGTTTATCAACTTATTCCATCTGTAAGATGGAATTGATGCAGTTACTTCAGTTGATGTTGATCAACTTGGTCCATTTGTAAGATGCAGTGGATGCACTTACTTCAGTTGATGTTGATCAATTTGTTCCATTTGTAAGATGCAGTGGATGCACTTATTTCAGTTGATGTTTATCAACTTGTTCCATTGATTGTTTTTTGGTGGGGATGTTTCTCTTGAAATCCTTCTTGAAATTTTGTTGGATTTCTCATATATATTTGGCAGGTAATATGTTTTTTTCCTCATAATCCTTAGTTCCATTATTTTAAGCATATGACATTAGTTTCTTTTTAAGTTTTTTGGATTTACTTCTTATGAAAATATGGCAATCTCAAATTGTTAAAGTTTCTCATTATATTGGTTTAAATTTGTATCTCCTTAATGGTTCATTACTTATGGTACATGATTGTAGTCATGTTTGGAAAATCAGTTCTTAGCTTGATTTGGTGTTTGAGTAACATGTTCCACTTATTTATCTTTTTCTCTCATACTTATATGCATCTTCTACTATTGTGATAATGTCCTGCATTCTTCATTGCTTCAATTGTGAGTCATCAGGTGGTGGCTTGATCACCCATTCACTTATATGACTTATTAATGGACTGTCTATATCCATGTGATTGATGCAATGATAATGCGGGTCTCTTTAGTTGGTCTTGTGTGTTGTCATTCATGCATTAGTATGTTTAGTTTGAGATGAGAGGATGGATGATGTTTATGTCACTTTTATATTTTGGTCTATCTTTCTTTCATGAGTAGCTCTTGTACTTTTTGATGAAATATCATACATTTCCTTAAATATATTTTCTAAGATAAAAGTTTCAAAGTTACACTAACTTGAATGTTAGATGAAATTATTCTTGAGGATAGTTTCCTTGGTTCGTGTTTTGTGTTTCTATGTTTCTTTGTTTTAGGTGAATCTTCATGGCCCACTTATAGAATCACTTCCTCTTCACATGTCCTATAACTTCAAGATGACTACTTTAAGACTTGAATCAAGACAATCAAATCTCTTCCTTATATTGAAGACCAAGTTGCAGATTTTGTAAAGAGACATTTCATTCTCATTGTAAAAATTTGGGTTTAATTCCCTTGTAAACTTCCCTACTAAAGATTAAAGGGGGGTTTTAGAATTTAATCTTTCCTTTCTGAAAATATGTATTTAAAGGTTAAGCCAAGGTATCCTATTTTGTATCTGTCCTCTAGTCCAAGTAGCAAGACATGTCACATTTTTGTAATTCATTTAATAAGGAAATTAGATATTCCTCCTTAAGAGGATTCCTACACATGGCACAAACTTAATGTGAATGTGGCACTCATAGGATATGGGAGTTACATGAAAACTCCTTGACTCATCTCCACTTAATATATGCTTCTCTCTCTCTTCTTAAGGTTGGTTCTCACAAGTTGGTTCTCATGGAGTAGTTCTTCTCTCTTCTTCTCTCTTTTTCATTCTCATCTCACAATGTTACAATGAGCTTCTTGCTCCATCTCTCTCTTCTTCTTTGGCTTCTTGCCTCATTTATTTTATAATCACAAGGGGTTTTTCTTAGTTTTTCCCCTTTCAAAAAAATTGTCTTGGTGTTGTTCTTGAGCTTCTTGGTGATTGTTCTTGGATCATCTTTTTGTTTATGGTAAACATTTTCATTTCTGCACCCTCTCTTGGATTCTTTCCTAAATCTAGTTTACTTTATTTATATTCTCTAACATAAAACCTTGTTTTGGTGGTTTCCACCTCCACGAATAGCTGAATGTAATAGAATGTATGTGTGTTTCTCATAGGAAGAGCTTTGAATGTGCAATGCCAAGATCTAATCCTCTATATTGAAACCCTAGCATGAATTGAAATGAGAGAGAAATGCATAGATTTGAATATGATAAAGAAATCATACCAAGCCCCCAAGGCTAAATTACTCCTATCAAACTCACAATCCGTAGTTGCTACCCCATGATTGTATCCTTTGAACGATTTAATGTTGAAAGTAGTAGATCGATGAAGAAGGAAGGATTTGAAGAACTCTTTTCTTTCTTCAATGAAGATCCACAATGGTGTGTCCACAAAAATGCTATCTTGTATCAAGGAATCATCATATCTTGTCCTCCTATATCATCCTCTTACATTCTTGCATCATCATTATGTAATAATCATAATTAATTTTCTTTAAATGAAGACAAAAGAGAGTGCTTATATAGAGATCTCAAGGTAGACCTCCTAGGGTAATGCAAGGACCCATAATTCAAATTTCACCTTGAATAATTGTCCAATCACAATCACCAACCAAGGAGGGAATGCATTAATTCAAATTTTGGAGAAAACACTTCCGCATTTAGATCTGAGCACCTATCTTTAATTTTAGGACCCCGATATGATCCAAATCTGAAAGCGGGGACCAAAACCTAACAAAGGTCAAGGTCGACCTCGACCCTAACCTAGGTGAAGGTTGAACTTGACCCTGTACTAGGTCAAGGTCATCCTCAACCTTGACCTATGTCATGGTTGACCTCGACCCTAACTTGAGGTTTCAGGAAGGTCACCTTAAGAAGTCTGGGAGATTCCCAGGTCAGTTGGGGACCTAGGAAAGTGAGAAAACATATCAGAATGCTGGGAAGAGGTACAGAGGCCTAGAAGGAGTGTGATGAAG
>MU224564.1:3138357-3148523 GCA_018584345.1 Thuja plicata | reverse complement strand
ATGCAAAGCCACATGGGCATTCCCCTTACAATATTCTGTAGGACAAAGCCTCGAATTATTACCCAAATCTACCCAGAACTGTCCTGAACTGCCTAAGACAACACTACGGGCCTTCTTTATATAGGCATTTTCCACCACCCGAGAAGGTTCCAAAAATTTAGCCCTTAGGGCCGACCAAACTTAGAATTATTTTATTTTTCAATTTAGTACATCAAAGTCGGCTCAAAATAACTTTTGAAGTCTGAACAAAAATTTTGAAGGAAAATTATTTTCTGCTATTTCAGGTGGCCCAACTTCTAGAGACCATAAGTCATCACCAATTGACCCGATTAACTATTATAACCCCATTTCACAAATGCCACGAAGCACTCTACAATGTGAAAATTAAGCAAGCTTCATTCAGCCCAAGTTTCGACCTCATCCGGGGCCTCTAAAGCCTTCAAAACTGAGCTCGAAGTTTCTGTACCCAGTTTTCAATACCAAAAATTTTCAATATCTTCAAAACTAGACATAATCTAGCCATGAAACTTTACTGGCAGGCTGATATGACTAAGATGAACCTCCACATGCAAAATCAGAACATTCCGAGATCGTATGACCAACTTACTAAAAATAGCAAGTTTCCATAAATAGCGGCTCTGCACAAGGTAACCCTTATTGAAAAGAAAATAGATATATTTTTGGGTGATGCAAGATTGCCCTTACACCCAGGATGCTCCTGCATCAATATGTATATATATATATGTATATATATAGATATATATATAGATATGTATATATATATATATATGTATATGTATATATATATATATGCATATGTATATGTATATATATATAGGTACATATATATATATATATGTAGATATATACGTAGATATATATATATATATATATATATATATAAAATTACACTTTTGAAATTTGACTTATTTCTACAATTGTAATACATAGACCCTAGTTTGGTCTTTTTTAATAGTGATATAAGTCTCCTATATCTTGATTGTGGGAATATTAATCTTTGAAATGGAATGTCCAATAAAGAAAAAGAAAAAGAAAATAAAATAAAAGAAAATTTTCTTAATTATTTAATAAAGTTTTGTAGTAATAAAATGCTTTTAAAAAGATTTTCTATAAGTTTATTAAAACCAAATTTTCAAATAAATATGCAAATTGGGAACACAATTCTTTGTCCACCTACAATATCTGTTGGAAAATATGTCTTCCCACTAGAAACCATAGGGGGGATAGTTACTCCTACATTTTCTTGGCATATCAGTCCAATCGAAGGGCACCATCAACAATCATTTGCATCAAATCCTTTGGTGGCATCATTACTAGTTTCTAGCTTTGCATCTTTATTATATCATGTTGTATTCTCTTAATTGAGATATGATGTACAAGCACTAATGTAAATTTTCATCCTTCTTTGTACTTTATCATTTTAAGTCTACATTCCCCTAAGATGAACTTAATTGGGGGTGCTGGTGTAATTAATTACTCATATAATTATACTTTACTTTTGTTAAATTAGGATAATGAATTTCATAGTAATTTTCATAGGAGACACTTAGGGAATGACATATCATGATTATAGGAGAAATTCCACTCTTATTGGAATTATCTATTATTTTATACAACCTACCTTGCATCTCATTTAGACACATGTCATCATAATGTGCTCTCATCTAATATTGCAATGCCTATATGTGCAGGCACATATACATTGTAATATCAATTATTTCTAGTTGATTGAATATGTTTTAGTTGAAATTCATTTGATTCTCTCTTGTCTTCATGTTATTCATTAGCCTCTAGATCTTTCATTTCTATATGAAAAATCACCAAGTTGATTTAGATGGATGTTATTCTTGAGAGCCATGCTTTGATGACTTAATCTTCCAACGAGAGTTTAAAAAAAAGAAGAATCCAAAGAAACATTAATCTATAGGTATTGAGCCTCCCTCCAAATCCAAGACAAAGAATGATCAAAAGCATTATCCTCCTACTTTTCAACTTTCTAACTGAAGAGAATCATCTTCTAAGTTGAAGAAGTAGTCAAAGAAGAATTTTTACTTCTATTGAATATGCAAGATAATTGAGAGGGTGGAGGTGAATCAGTTGTCCAAAATATTTTATAAACTTGAAATTTCAATTTGTTCCACAAAGCTCAGTTTACTCTTTAACTGCATAAAGATGTAAACATGAAATACATAGAAACCATCAAACACACAAGGCACTAGATTTATGTGAAAAAACCTATTAAGGGAAAAAAAAAAAAATGGGAAATATTATTCATAAATATATGAAAATTTATTAAGGTGACACCAGTTAAGGTCTTTTTTACAAAGAAAGGCTCACTGCCAAAGGGCTTACTGCTCAAAGAAGGTTCACTCTTAGAGGGCTCACTGCCTAGATGAAGAAGGATAAGAGAGAATAGATTCACCATTGATATACATCACCAAGACAATCAAATTATATATTTTCACCTTTGAATCACTGCGTTCGGTAGATAAAATAGTAAAGTTCATATTGTTCTACAACCACACTCTATACTCAATTTATGCAATCAGGGAGATAGATAATATTTTATACATATTCATCACACATGCACATTATTGTACAATATTAGAAAAAATACACACATATTCCACATACACCACATCAAAACCATACTGATTTATCATTTATATATGCATATCCTTTATTTGTGAAGCCTCCCACTATTGACTTGACAAGTAGTTGAAAATAATTTGAATTAGGTCATCACTAAAGAATCTTGTGGTGGGGATGAACGAGAAGTGAAAAACACCATGCCTTTTTTGGTACTTAAAACAACATTATGTACATTAATTTCCATCTTTCATATACTGAGACAAATAATTGAAGTGTAAACACCTGAGGTAAGCCAAACCCAGAGTAGAAAAACCACCAGAATTTGAAACCATGTATCCAAAGACAAAAATCTCATGTCATCTAAAATAGAGGATGTTTAGGACATTAATAAATCATTTCCAAAAGTGCACAATTACAAATTATCACGCAACCCTTATTGCATGTGCAATATCTGGCCTTGTACACACCATCATATAGATCAAAATACTAATAGTTGAAGAGTATGGAACCTTGGAAATGTATTCCATATTTTTTTGTGTCTTTTGACACATCTCTATAGTCAATTTAAAATGACTAGGAAAATGTGTTCTAACTAGTTCTGCATCCTATATCAGAAATCTCAAGTTAACACCTTTTCTATATGATTTATTCTATACAATGTTAATGTGTGATTTTTCCCATCTCTAGTTATTATTGTTGGTGCCCAAAAATGAAGGATTGGATTTGGCCAACTGACAGGTACACACTAGTACCTTTGCAATTCTGGCTTAGTTAGGCCAAGGCCGGTAGGCCTGATTTCACTTCAATCTAAATAATCCTCTATGATGCCTAACTGCATACACAGACAATCAAATCTCCTCCCAAGGTGGTGAAAGGTCCTTGGAGGAAACAATACAATCTCTTGATGCTATTCAATATATATAATTTAAACTAAATTGAATTATCCCTAAGAACCCTAATTTAATAAATGCTCTGAAAAGTGATTAGATTATCTAAGAACTACAAAATATGAATCAAAAGACAAATTTTAAATAATAAGATCAGTGCCTACTAAAAATATGGGTTATAGAGTCAGAAAAATCTAGTCCTACGTACAATCAAAGATGATTTTAAAAACTTGCTTTCAATAAAACAAGATCATCACCTCATAGGCTTCCGCTTGAATTACAATCCAAATTTATAAATATAATCAATCTTATCAAATTTAACTCAAATTAAGAGACCAACAAGAACAACAGAAGACACTTGGATCTTACAATTGATATTCAAACCACATATATTAAATTTGAATTATAAAATTAGGGAATATAATAGAGTGAAGCACTCTAATACGTAAAGTATCTGAAAGACTAACTAAAAATTCACAACAATATAATCATAAATAAAAGAGTAACACTTATCTCATCTAACATTTGAAAATTAGTGCATAATAACTCATATTTGTAGTAGTATATCCTTTCTCTTTGGAATTTGTTCCCCAAAAATCTCCTTGTAATGTTTAAAAGTTAAATGACCTAATATTTATATCCATTTCAAAAGTTTTCCATGAAAGGACACACCCTTTCATAAATACCTAATCCCAAAAACTAACACCAAATAATTACAATAATTTAACCATATATATGGTTTAAGGGAACAATACATTTGCCATATTTACAATTATTCAAATATGTGTCTGTCAAATATTTGGATAATTTTCTCAGTTATCATCTTCTATTCGTGATATAAGACTCCTGCACACCAAATCCAAAATTAGATAACCTTTAATTAATTTCAATTTAAGGATCATTATAAATAATGTTCTCAAATCACTAAAATGATCCCTATATTAAATATTATTAATTGTAATAATTAATAACATATCAAGATAAATCACCAAGAAATCCATAACATAAGAACATTTGTTGTAATGCATATAAATGTCCTTTGACAAAATAAGTGAAGTACCAATAAGATTTAAAGTTATTTATCAAAGGTACCCTCTTTTCAATTACCAAATCACAAAAATCCTATTAATAAGACAAGCCCTAAAATCCATTTATACATAACAACATATTAATAGGAGAGGATAATATAATCTTATGTTCTAATTGAATTTTGATTTTCAGATTTAAAACATAATACATTTTCCTCATAAAATATCTTTCAAAATATGAAATAATATTTGCCTCATATAGATAAATATGTTCCTAAAATCCAGGGTACAATAATTATAAACATTATAATTCACCCTAGAAAACAAAAAGGCAATACTTACCTTAAATGATAATTCAAATAATTTACATAGGGTAATATTATTAATATTGAAAAAGAAGATAACCTTTAAAGGTAAACCTAAAATTATGTAATTTACCTTAATAAATATTTTCAAAATAACCAAGGTGAAAAGGATACATTTCAGGGTTAAATAAGAAAAGGAAACACAATCATATTTATTCACCTTAATAATTAATCTCAAAAATTACTATAGGGTAATATGAAATATTGTATTTAAATATTTTGAAAACCTAAATTCATGCCAAAAATATTTAATGATTTTATTTTCAGCAATATTCAAATAATTCAAAACAAATAAATATAATAACATATTTCAAAATGATTTACCCTATTATGATATTTCATTTTAGTAATTCTAGGGCAAATTAAAATAATGCTAAAAGAGAGGTATTATGTTCTATGAAAATCAAAATCTCATCTTAATGTAAAATCTTTTAATAGCACATAATATAAAAGTAATGAGATAATATAATTTTCTCTAACACATAAGTTTAAGAAAATAATTAGACTAACTGGTTAGTGGGGGGTGGGTAGGTAGGTAGGAAAAAAGGGTGGCTTGAGAGGTAAGGTGTTCAACTCTCGATTGCCACCCTTTTACCCGATATACCTATTATTCCTCTTTAATTTATTTTTATTTCAAGAATATTTATGCATTTAATCCATTAAAACATAATATTAAAGTTTTCTAATAAATAGGATAATGATGATTATTTAGGCCTTTTTAATTGTTTAATTAGATTTTAAAATAGGGAAATATTATGAAAGTGAAAACAAATATTTCTACTTCCCTGATATTGTGAATAAAGAGGGCCTAAATTTTTAGGTACCAACAATGGCTCTTATTGGGGATGTGCATTCATGCCTAGATGTAGCGAGATTCTAGTTATCTTTGGAAAAAGAAGACCACAGTAATAAAAAGATCACAAATATTAGGACAAAAATGAAAATGAAGTACAAGTTTAGAGAATACTTTTTGTTTCAAGAGAAGAAAGGTTTCAAGTACTGACCATGGGTAGGGAACTCCTGAATGTTTTCACTAGTGTCCTATAAATGGTAAGAATTTTCACCTGATTTTGAGATGACCATGTAAGGTCCTAACCATAATGCATCGAACTTACCATGCTTTCCTTTATCTTGGTATCTTGCATTCCATTTTAGTACCCAATCACCTTCTCTAAAAGACCTGTTTGACGCTTTCTTGTCATGAAGAGTCTTAACTTGTCATTTTTGTTGAAGTTTTATTTCTTGTGCTTGTCTCCTTTTCTCATCTAACTCTGCTAACTAGCTCAACCGGTCATCCATAAATTTTATGTCTTCAAGCTCTTCTTCTTGAATGAATCTATAAACTGGAAATAGATTATTTAATGGTAACCTTGCTTGCAATATCTTATGAGCTGTTGTCTTTGCCAAAAAGTGACCACCACATACCCCATCATGTAACTCTTTTATAACTGACAAGACTTGACATATGTCTATACAAAAAAAACAGATACATCATTTTCTTTCCAATACAGATGTCCTTGAATTAGTGCATACCTTGATGCTTGCAACTTTACAGTTCTTTTTTGATTATCACTTAAACCTTCTTGACACTTCATATATTTTAGGAAGTAAACTATGTTCGTGTACCATGGAAAATGTTCAATGCCAGTTACTAAATTCTCCAAATCCACTTGGTTTATTTGGGTTGCATCTAAATTTGTTTCTGTCATAAGTCTTTCCAACCCTTGTCATCTTATTAACTTAGTGATTTGAATCTCAATATCAAATTCTTTGACCTGATTAATCCATCTACATCTTCTACCTATGACTTCTGATTGCCTCAATATGTCTTTAGTTGTTGTATTAGGTATGTATGCCATTATCTTAGCTCTAACTAGATAAGACCTAGATGAATTTACCACCTTTACTAATGCATAAGCCTGTTTCTCTTGTCTATCATATTTTAACTTAGAGGCTTGTAAAGTCTTACTGAAGAAGGCTATCAATTGCTCATGTCCTTCATCATTTTTATGTAGTAGGATAGCTGCAATGGTGTGAAAGGAAGAAAATGAGAATAATTGAAATGGTTTTGAAAAATCAGGGGATCTCAAAACTGGAGCTTCCTTGATTTCTTTCTTAATGTTAGCAAAAGCCTCTAAGGCCTCATCTGTCCATTTTAGAATTGCATTCTTCTTTAACATCTTTGCAATAGGTTTAATAATTTCTAAAAAAATTGAGACAAACCTTCTCACAAATTTGATTTGTCCGGAGAAAGATTAGATCCCCTTAACATTTTTAGGAATCTGGATATTATCAGTTTCTCCAATCCTTGCTGGATCTATTTTCACTCCATCTCTAGATACAATATGTCCCAGAAGTTTACCTTCAGTTACCCCAAAATGACATTTCTTTGGGTTTAAGGATATCCCATACCTAAGGGCTCTTTTGAATATTTGTTCTAAATGCTTACAATGGTCTTCTTCCTTTTTGGAATAAGTGGTGTGAGTGTTCCAAATGGCTTTCTTGCACAATCTCCTAAGAAGATCTTCTTTATCTTCTTCAAGGATCCTATTCTCCTCTAGGTCCTTATTAGGCTTAGATCATTAACTAAGTCCCTAATCCTAATCTTCTCTAAGAGTCCCCAATTTGTGCTTCACCTTTGAATGGCTAACACCGTAGTAGTTACTTCCCTTCTTCATTTCTCCTACTTACACTAAGAAGTCTCTAAGTGCCAATTTCCACTCTAAGACTCATGACTCACTTGCAGTGGCGTCCATCACCATGTAAACATTAAATTTGATCACTTTTGAATCCATCTTGAGGGATCTCGTACCCATTTTCAATCGAATCCAAGTTTTTGTCTTCAGGAGGCCTAATTGAGCTTACTACCTTGTAGCCCTTGTCAATGTGTTTTTCTCACTCTTTCAAGACTTTTCTAAAGAACTTGGAAAACTAAGACCATAACCAGATACCCTTTTCCATTTTATAAAGGATTTTATATTTTTTAGTTACAAAATTCCTCCATACATAAGATTCCTACAAACTAGGTTCACTAGGGCTAATAGGCCTAATTTATAGGACAGTCTGCAACACTATGCAAAACTTGTTTAAAACATAGTCTCCATGATTGGTATTAACTCGACCAACTCAGTATGTTAAGGTAACACTAAACCATAACTTGAAATGTACATAGACTGTACAGTAATTCACTACCCTACATGTGAATGCTCACTGTTTCACCTCTAAACCACTAACCGGACAGTGCATGCTCGCCTAGGGCTTGGACTTAAAAATATAAAATCAACTTTCTAAGAATCCTAACTCTACCCATATGTACAATACTGACTCCCCTAACATATCCATCTACCCTTAGGTGTTTCCCATGGTTAGATTTCATGGGGGAGCCATGACTTGACTGTCTAGTTAGGACAGGACCAGTGAGTCTCCTAAACACAAAACAATTTGAACTAGCCCTTAAAATACCTCAAAAAAACTAACTTACTAAATGAACAATGTTACAAACTATCTTAAGAACATTAAAAAATCACCAACTCAAAGCTTTCAATCCATACAATGACACTATTTCAAAGAAATGCTCAGGATTTTGAGAAAACCAAAATTGAAGAGCTCTATTCCAACTTCACACTTGTTGTAGAATCATTGACTAACTGGATGATTTGAGTCATTCCATGCATTAGATGCCTTCTTCCTTCATTCTAGGCCTTGTTGGTCGATTCCCCTCTCCTAGTTTCAAGGATAATCAAAAGTAACTGTGGTGCATGCAACATTTGCAATAATTGCAAATGTTGTCATGACAACAATTTAGCAACATTTGGCATCTTTTCCATTATGCCTTCTCCCTATATTTTAGGACCTCTAACCTCTCCATTTCAAGGATCCAAGATCATTTAAGGCCTCAAAGAATCTCTATGTTGACATTTATGAGTTTAGGACACATTCATGACTCAAATCCATTAACTAGCAACTAAGCCTAATAAAATGAAAAACTACAAACAATGGCTATTGTTGTGACCTTAGTCCTAATGACCAACTTAATTAGCTTACATAGAAATGACCTACTAAGGTTTAAACATAAACTAATCAATCTTTACTTGGCCAATGTCAAGTACAAGCCAAAATGAAAACACTTGGAGGTTAGCCTAGGTGTGTTCTTGCACCATCCTCCCCAAAACAAAAATATCAATCCACCCTTTGATTGAGGATACTTAGATCTATCCCCATCTTCTTGAACTTTGATTCTTTGACCCATACTGCATCAACATTGGTTTGATCATGCCTTCTGATCAAGTGCTCCTTATACTCTTTTGTTATAGTCTTCTTGTATACTCTTGTATCTAGTATGCTATCAACTCCTGTGATTGTAGAAGAGGGTAATTGTAGCTCTTCCACATCTCTAATCACTTCTTGGTGACTATGATACATGTCTTGATATGGTCCTTTGTAATGGACTAAGTCTGCAATGTTGAAAATAGGTGACATTCCACTGTCTTCCTGGGGCTCCACTTTAAATGCATTTTCACCATACTTAGCCAAGTTAGGATAGTGGCCTATCCTTCTTATCTGCAACTTGTGAAGGACTCCCTTTTTAAGTCTTGATTTGTTTAGATGTACCATCACCAAGTGACCCACATTGAACTGAATAGTTCTTCTACTCTCATCAATCTTTGCTTTATGTTTCAAGGTGTTCTCTGTCAGAGTTTTCCAGACTATATCATGTATTTCTCGCATTGCACAAGAAAATTCATCTGCATATCCACTTTCCTTCACTCCATCCTTTAGGTCTCTCAACTCATAGACTCCTCTAGGATGCAATCCATATACTATCTCAAAGGGGCTCTTCCCTGTTGATCTATTTATGGTGTCATTGTAGGCATACTCAGCCTGTCCAATCAATTGATCCCATTGTTGTCTGTACTCCTTTGTCAAGCACCTTAGTAGATTTCCAAGGCTTCTATTCACCACTTTGGTGTGACCATCAGTTTGGAGATGGTAGGCAGACCCAAAGCATAAATTAGTTCCTAATCTTTTCCAAAGAGTCTTCCAAAAATGACTCATAAATTTAGTGTCTCTATCAGACACAATGCTCTTAGGTAACCCATGGATTCTTACTATCTCTTTGAAGAAGAGAGAGGCTATTCGACTGGCATCATTAGTGGTCTTGCATGGCACAAAGTGATCCACTTTACTAAACCCATCCACAACTACATAAACACTATCCATGCCTTGTCTTGTTTTGGGTAACCCAACTACAAAATCCATGCTCAAGCAATCCT